>PVKE010001155.1:51044-108143 GCA_004027555.1 Craseonycteris thonglongyai | reverse complement strand
AAGAAACCATTTTCATTCCCTTCAGAGCACTTAACAGACTAACAAAGAGTATCTTGTATCATCTTTTACTATTGCAGTTATATGCAAGTTATAATATACACAGATGTGTAGGACAAGACTTCTTAGAAACAGAAGGAAATATGCCAGAATGCTAAGATATCTAGACACAACACAGTTTTTACTGTATAGAACCACAACATTTCTTTGTCTAAAAGCAGATGATAGGAGCGGCCTTTGATAGCAACTGATCATGAGAAGAAACCCCAGGAGCATAGAGACACTATAAAAAAGATCTAAAAGGAAGTCACAATGCTGTTGAGGGAATACAAAATTTAAGTCAGAGAATTGTGAGATGTTCTAATTAGAGGTCATCTCAGTAATTATCCAACATCTACAGAGTCACTTCTTAATTAAAAGAATAAATCATTACTAATATTGATTCAGACCAAGGTGTTTCAAATAATGAGTCCGATAACTCAAGTATAAATCTAGAGGTAATTCCAACAACTTTCTGCTAAAGTTTTATGCTGAATAATAAATATATTTTACATTTTCAATTGTATTAAGATAAAGCCATAACTGAGAGTGAAAGTGTAATAGTGCAATCTGCATATTAAGACCCCAAAAAGAGTTGAGGTTGGAATCCTGGCCCCAACAATTACCTGTGTAACTGGGATATTATTCTATCTGTGCTGCACTTTCTGTTCTTAGTGGAGATAACGATTGTCCTTATTATTTAGCTTTTTGAGATGAATCAATGAATTAAGGGCTCAAAAATATCCTGTCATCATCACTAAACATCATTCACCACTGTTCATCTGAAAGCAACTGATATACTATAACGTTACATAAACTTCCTCAAAGAATAGATCACAAAGTAAATCCCATTTGATTTTCGTTTTTCTTTCTTTTTCTTTTCTTTTTTTTTTTTTTGGCATATAGTGTTGAATCATGTATAGAAACAAATTTAATTTGTTGTTTAAAAATGTAAGAATTGCCTTTTTGACTTACTTGTTTGATCCATTTAATGTTCCCTGTGATGATTCGGGATTCACAGTTGACCGCATCCTTTAATGTAGCCAATGTATAATTGCTAAATAACCTTGAGATAGTTCAGCAAGGCACTTTACTTAATAGAGTATAAAGTTGGGATATAGAGAAAAAAAAGAAAGGCCAGGACCACTTCTGGAAATAAATAGAATGTGATTTTTGTTTTTTGCATAAACGTATGCCAATACAGCACCCAAAGGATTTTTTGCAAAAATTTTTTTTGTGACAAAAATGTTTTTAACAGGGCTTGCATTAGATCTAAATTTTCCAAAGAAAGCAGTTACAGTCTATCAAGTAAACAATGCATAAGTGCTAAAATGTCTTGTAAATCATTCCATTTCCTGAAGGCTCTGATTTACTGTCCTATAAAGTATATTTTGTTTCATACCATTGCTTTCTCTTCAATACTGCTTTTTCCATTTTAGGATTGGTGTAAACATCTGGATTGTTCTAAACCAAAATGATATATCAGGGTAAAATTTGAAAGCTCACTTTCATTCTAGAGAGATAATTATCTGAATATTTCCCTCAAATTTAGATTTTCATCATCTTTCAGATAAAACATGGCAAATATAGAGACCAGTTATTTTTTATTAAGATATGTTGCACCATTAGAAACAATCTGTATATTAGAAAAGTTAAAGAAATTAGAAGACTTTTTAAAGGGTTGGTAAATATCTGGGCCAAGTCATCTTTTTTTCCATGAATTTATGGGAAAATAGTGAAGAATGGAGGTAATGCAAAGTGGTATAACAAGATACTTATAAAAAAGGTGAAAAACTAAGAACCTCACCAGCTTTAAAATGACATATTTCACAGGTAAGATAATAAAAATTGAAGGCCGTTAGGTCTAACTTTCAAATTAGACTGCTGTACCTCTGGGGCAGAAGAGAAGAGGTTCAGGATGCGAACATACAAGCACTTTTCCCCCTTCCCAATTAAATACAGGCTAGTCACAGAGATATGTGTCCAAATTTTATTTTAAATTCCTTACAGGGGTCTGTCTTCACTTTTGAGCTTCTATATGCTCATCCCAGATGCAGTTAGATAGCCAAAATGGCTCTTTAACCCAGATTCTGTACAGAGTCTGACCTTGTCATCAACCTTGAGCCTTTTGGCTTTTGGGGCTCTATGGAACTTGGTTTTCGCATTTCCCCAATCTTATCAATGAGAGGGAGAGGAACACTTTGCTGAAGAGCTGGGTCCTTAGAGCTGGGATCTAATCTCAGCATTACTGTCTCCACTGTGAACAGTTTATTAGGCAAGTTGATTTCTCTAAGCATTGGCTGCATATCCTAAAATGGGCTGTTGATTTGTAACACGGAGTTCTACTTGAGCTTCTGGATTTCTGGTTTCAGGGCTGGAGGCTCAGCGTAGACTCACATGAGAGGTAAAAGTTCAGAGGGAGCCCAGGCTTGGGAAGACCCCACAGTTTTGTGAATTTTCCTCAGAGAGCCCACCCCCATTTTTACTGTAAAGATGAGATAAAAATTTACTCAAGCTTCCAGGTGGGATAGGGGAAAGTGACTGTTTTGAAACATACTGAGAGCCTTGTGTTTTCCTTAATAGGAACTGTCCTTAGGAGAAACTGAGACTTAATCATAGGATTATAGAATATTTTCCATTCTCTCATATCAATAGGGCTCCTGTATAATAACTGGAAATTTCAGGGAAAAAAAAATGCAGGTAAAATAAATGTTATGAGTAACACTATGTTTGATGATTTTTGAAATATACATATTCATATAAAAAGGAATGCAGCCAAATCAACATCAATCAACAGCAAAATCATCTAATTTCATTTATCTTAAACCTGACTGCACACTTAATTCTTTGGCATCAACCTCAAGCCTTTTCAACACTGGAATTTCAACTGAACCCTATATACCAGATTTCATTTGAGTGTCATATCTACGTTCTTTCTAGAATGGTGCAGTTCTAGATGTGTAGGAGAGAAATTCATTCATAGTACAGAACAGGTCCCTCGGGGCACTAAAGTCTAAGTCTGTGAGAGCAACTCAATTGAAAGGCTAGACCCGGGCAGCATGTGTTTTTTAATACGTTATTTGTTATTTGTGTTTTATGGCATTCTTGTAAGTTCCTTGTAGAAAAAAAACACAAATTCACAGTATATTTTCTAATATGACAGCTATCAGAGGAGCTCAACAGATATAGGGGAAGCCAGGATGGCTTAGCAGGTTAAGTGCTAGCTTCGCAGCCCCAGAGACCAAGGATCGAGTCCTAGCCCTGGTCCTTGTGAACCCATATGCTGAACTGGGGTGTACTTCCCATGCAGGAAGCCCCCAATTTGGTTCTTGCCCCCCAGGTTGTCCCCTGCCCTGCACAGCCCCCACCCACCTGTGTGGAACAAAACTGTGTCAAAAACTGATAACATACAACTATGGAGACTGCTCTGGGCCCTCCCCCTTCTCTCTCTCTCTCTGTCGCTATCTCTCTCTGTCAAAAACAATTAAAAAAATTTTTTTAAACCCTTTAAATGGATATAAAACACAGGTAAATGATCAACCAGATGAAAAACTTGGAAAGCTGATTTTATAGAAGTCTATTAAGGCAAGTCTTGAACATGGGGGAGGGGGAGATAATAGGTAAAATAACTCATAATTCCCTTTAGAGTTAGTACTAAATATAACATTCATTTGTAAGCTGACACTGTTGTACTATGAATTGAAAATTTCCAAAATTTTCTTTTCGAGGAAAATGACAGGTGAAAGGGATACATCCAGAGGGGCATTCTTGTACACAACTTGGGAGAGATCTCAGGGCAGCAAGTTAGTTAAGGGTTCACCTCTTCTATCCAAATGGAAAGGACTGTCTGGCTCACTGCTCCCTGTCAGAAATATCTAACAAAAGCTACGGATTTCTCATCAAAAGAAGAAGCAAATTTACATGATATTTTGCATGCATTTCCAGGTTTCTTTGACTTACTGAAATCCATACCTAGACTCCACATGAATAATTCCTGCTAGTTTTGTTATACATATAAGTTACTCACAGTGTTTTTTTGTTGTCTGAATTATGACTATTATTTTAAATATTTTTGACTTTTTTTATTGTTTTCACTAATAATTAGCATGAGTGCTTAAGAATATAAATACCAGATCCTAGTCTGTTAAATCAAAACTCTTAGTACTTATTATATAGGACATTTTTCTAAATACTTTATACATAAATATTATGTTTTATTTCTGTGTTCCTTCTTCATAAGATTTTTCAAAATTTTGTAGATATTATCTAGTTAAATACACAGATTATGATAAACAAGTATTAATTTATCTGCCTGACATAAATATCACAGTGCAGAAAAGATCAAATGGGTAATCTGGCTTCATAGAGCTATAGAGTTTATAATAATACATTTATTTATTTGAGGTTTTGAGTATACATGTTTCATTGCAATTATTAAAAATGAGTATATTTCTAAAAATGGCCTTAGTCATTTTAAACAGTTTAAATTTTATAGGTAGACATTTCTATGGGAGTGTATTCATCTATATAGAGATATATAGATATCTCTATATAGAAAGAGGGAGTTATTTTTATCAACTACTCCTTTGAAAGTTTTTTCTGAATAAGGGAGAAAATGGGTGAAGTTAATTAAACAATACCTTTGAAACAACGCATCCTCTAATTTCTTACATGTTATGCCTGTTTGTAGAAATGGCCTCAAAATGCTAAGTTGTATGATGTATTTTAATGAGTGTCAGGCAAGAAGGTTTAGAATTTTAGGAAATAAAAAAATGTTTATTTTTAGAATTTTTTATTGGAAAGTAAAGCCAACTATATAAAATAAAAAATATCAGTTCAATTCTTCCAAATCTTCTTACCTTACAATAAAACACAAGGGAAGACTTTAAGATTGGCTTAATAAACACAGATGCAAACCACCCCTCCGTAAATTTAACAAGATAACTGGAAAAAAGGTCAAAATCCACTCTGAAAATGAACAAAAGACTTATCCCAATTTGAGGAGCATTTATTCAGAATAACAGCTGAACCTCCATAAGAACACCAGGGTTTTGCCCTGCTCCAATCTCCCTCTCCTAAGCTGTGCCGTGCAGTATCCTTGACAATGAACAGTCTTAAAAACAGTGGAGAGAAAACATGAGATTGGTAGCTCCTCAAGAAGTCCAATCCCCAGAACATTGTCACTATTTGACCTGGCTTCTAAGTCCCCAGAAAAGCCCCATTTATGGGGCACTGTCATTATTAGTCCCGACCAAGAGCTCACTTCATGGGAAAACACTACACCCAAGGTGTTTGTTGTAATAAAACAGTGGCAATTGTTTAACATCACAGCTGCCTGAAGCATTTGGTTAAAAAAGAGCCTAAGGAAAATGGTAAATAGAGAGGGCATTAAAAGCTTTTCCTTATCATTGGACATCTAGAGAAACACGCACCAGTGCCCACCCAGGAAAGAAATGAGAGGATTCAAATCTTTCAGTTCTGACTTGACTTTGAGGATCTGAGCAAGTGACAGCTAAGGCAGAGCTGGAAATTGACTAACTGTTGAAGGCTTGCCAAAATATTGACAGAGCCCTTTAGTAAAATTCGGTTCCTTGCTATTGTAGGATTGGGGTCTCTGTTTATTTGCTGCCTGCTGTGGGTTACTCTCAACTCACTGAGGCCACTCAGATCCTTGCCACACGACTTTGTCTATCTTCAAATCCAAAGAAATTTCTTTCCTGTCTCTCTGGCTTTGAATCGTTGGCCTCAGTAAGACATCCATTCTTTTTCAGTGCTCAGATGCTTAGGTCAGTCTTACCGAAGATAATCTCCCTTTATTAAAATGAGTTGTGCCAAATAACAACCTCATCTGTAGATGTGCATTCATCACATTCACTGACTCAGAGACTACTGTATGTACATGAAGGAACAGGGTCTGCAAGGTAAGATTAGAAATCCACTGACCACGCCCTGTGACTGTGACCTACTCATTTAAGCTCTAAGCTAATCTTCTCACAAATCACCTGGTAATGTTTACTGCAGAGGATGATAGAGAAGGTCCCCAAGGGGTAATATATGAAAGTATTTAACACTTGATCTAGAAAATAATAAGCATTCAATAAATGGTAACAACTATTATATTCCTTTGAGGATTCTTTTAATTTGCAAAATAAACAATACAGAATGTAATGTTTTAACCATAAGAGTTCACCTAAATATTTTATTATACATATTTTCTAAGCCAAAGAGAAAGAAAAAAGCTGATGCAATGGGCAACTGTGGTTAAAAATAACATGTATGATCCAATCGTTCTTAAATTTTTTTAAGAATGAAGCATCAAGAATGGAATGAAAAATGTTAATAAATAAGAAAATAAAAATCTCCACACCCATTTCAATCTCTCTACTAATGCCCAGGAGATTCTAGTCTAAATATAATTCCATTAAATATGATTTCCCATTAAACAAATAGTGTTCTATTTGTACATATGTTCTAATTGAACATATTCTTAATGAATAAGTAATAATTGAATTTATCATTTATACACTGAATATGGATTGGATATATGTTTTTTTATTTTGCCTACTAAATCAGGCAGCTATTGAGAAATTTTGTTTGACTTCAAGCAAGTCAGTGAAAAACAGAATCTCTTGAAATGTCCATATGCCTGTTAAAATTTGGAGGAGAACATATGCTAAAAATTCTACTCATTTAAAAAAAAGATAATTATTTTGACATGAGTATGACATATGGGTACAGCATTAGTCAATCTGGACACACTAACAGATGCTTCAATGTTAAAATATGCTCTCAGTCTAAAAGATCTACTATTTAAAATGTGGGATAAATAGAAACGATATTTAAAATGTTATAGATCTATGAAAGGTTGATCATGTCTTTATAACAACAAATATTAATAGCTTAAAAATTAAACAATTCTGAAAGAAGGATTTTTGTTTTTATGAATTGTTAAATGTGTTGGGATGACAGTGATTGGTAAAAGGACACCGAAGGCAAAATGCCAAATTATTTGAGATTTTGCATCTGCTTTTCGACAGGTTAAGTAATCAGCTTGTTACCCTAAAATGGGAACACTATATGAACTTCTCTGCCTTATACTTTGTGGGAAAGTAATTTTTCAAGCGTACGAAAGAAGCATCTATAAGTATTTTAAACGTGATTTATCTGCTCAGAATTAAATTCTTTGTAAAGGAAAATCTCATAGTATGTATATTTATGGGACAAATCTAATATATTCTTTAAGGAATTGGTACCTTTAAAAATGGATTCCAAATGTTGCCAGTATGGTTCAGGCTCGAGGCCGGAGACAGTCTCCCCTCTACCAGATATCTCGCTAGACTGACCAGCAATTGGCCTGGTCCCGTAGTGGGTTTCTTCTGCTTACATTTACCAATGAGCAGCACACTTTCTTCACTAGATGAGTAAGGATCAAAATGAGACAACTATGATAAGGTTCTAAAGAATTCAAATAACATTTACATAGTTAGGATTTTATGACGTATTTAAAATAAAATTAGTATTGTGAAAATATTATCAACACAAACTGATATGTAGATTAGCTCTGACCCATGGATCATGAGCCTAAAGACAGATTGCATCTCATGTTCAAATCGTTTTCGCATCACTATAATGTATACATCATAAACATTGTACTTCCCTCTTTCTCTTTCCTTATTAGCCTCCTGCTTCCTACTGAAGCAAAATTATAAGAGGTATAGATGGTTTTGATTTTTCTCAACTGTTTTCAAAAACTAAGCTTGGAGAGGAGATCTCCAGAATTAATTACATAAAATGCGATGGGGACTTCCGTCGCTTTAGAGAACATGAGCCAAGCACCTCTCAGAGAAGCCAAAGAAATGAGACTCACAGCCAAACAGACTAGCCCTCTTTTTCCTTGTCTTCTTACAAAACTCTGTGCTACACGTCCTTATTGAAAAATTCAGAACATATAATTACTTGAATTTTTACTAGAACAAACATGGCTGATTTGATTAATGTAAACAGAAACACTAGATGTTACATCATAGCAGTCGCTGTATGTTGTAAAAAAAAAACACTTTTTTTTTTTTTTGTCGGTGAAGATCAACATTTTAAATGGATCAAAATGCAACAATACTTAAGATTAAAGTAAGCCAATCATGCAAGTTTACAGTAAGGAATTGGTGGTACCTTAATCATAACCCAATCCAAAGATGACTAAAGATCATTTTCAAGTGTGGCAAGAGATAGCTTTGACCTCAAGAACCTGCCACGTAAACATCTTGATTTAAATAAGGATCGGTGACCAAATAGGTTTCTATCATGTTAGTTCTTAATTAAATGGCCTGCAGAATAGATCTGTACTGTCACCAGGTTGTCAGAGTTTTGGTTAAGAGGAGATGGTATTTCATTAAATACCCAAGATTAATCTCGCCATCATGTTGTGTCTAATACCGAAGCTCTTACACTAATCATCCCCCTTAAGCTGACATGCCTATAGGAAGGCTTTCAAAGTATGTGCAAGAAAAAAGGAGAATTGTTTTTCCTAATAGGCTTTGTGGCCCTTCACAGATTGCCTCTGCTCCCCACTTCCTTAGTAACTGAATATATTACTTGAAATTTTACTCTCTAATATCCCTGAACAAAACTGTCCAGGGCACAAAGTCTGCCTTCAGGTCTCTCTCCCTTTGGGGTGGGTCCCGTATCTCCTTAGAAGACAGGATGACAGCCATCCAATGATGACGTGGTGACAGCACAAACAATCCATGGAATCTTAGACTGTGTTCAGATGTTCCTAATTCTCATGATCTGTCTGCTTTGTGCCTAAAATTGTGTTGTTACTGACCCTCTCAGAGCCTCAGTTTCTTCATCTATTAAATTACATAATTTGTAAAATTATTGAGAGGATTAAGTGAGACATTCTATACATCTGGGGCATAGGAAATGGTCATTAAAAGGTAGCTATCATAAGAGGCCATCTTACTCCTCTCTTTTTTGTTTGTTTTGTTTTTAATCCTTCCATGGCTGCCTGCTACTCAGAAAAGTTTGTGGTCATAAATTTTAGGTAGTCCTTACAAAACCATGAATTTAGCACAGACCAAAAGAACTCTCTTATTTTGCTTTAAGCTAATCAACTAATGGGGAAGGATTAGAAAATGACTCCCATGTGATCCAAATGTAATCCAATAGCTTCCTTCTAGAAAGAATTCTCCCACTTTTTAGATAATGCAAACATCTTCAGTGCCTGGTTTGCTTAGCATATGTCAAGGAGCATGCCTAAGGCTGTGAGTACATGGATTCATTCAACCCTAAAAACAACTCTGAAAGGTAGGTATCGTTTTCCTATTGACAAAGGAGGACTGGAGACTCAGAGGCTAAGTGGCTGCCCCAAGTCACCCAACTGGTGAGAAGTGTATCCAAAGTTAAAACTTACATACTGGGGAAGCTGGGATGGCTCAGTGGGTTAAGCGCTCACTTTGCAGCACCGGGGACCAGGGATCGAATCCCGGCCCCGGCCCGTGCGGAACCATATGCTGAACTGGAAGCTCCCCCAGTTCAGTTCTCTCTCTGTCTCTGTATCTCTCTCTCTCTCTCTCTCTCTCTCTCTCTCTCTCTCTCTCTCTCTCTGTCAAAAATAAATAAATTAATTAATTAATTAAAAAAAAAACTTACATACTTAACAATCAGTATCCTTTGAATAAAAGATTAAAATGACCACAGTGGCAGACTCCATAGGAGAGAACTGTCACACGTCTACATGCAGGGACAGTGGAGAATTTGTAGACGTGCAGACCACCATCTCCCCAACTGTAGCCTGAGTGACAAGGTCTGCAAGAGTATCTATAGCTGGGTAATCAATATATCTTTAATGTATTTTAACTCTAATATATTTATTCTAATTGCATATCAAACTCATAGTTTTATAGTACTGCTTAGGACAAGGCTAAGTGAAAATATATAACCCTAAAAATTTAGTACATAATAGTACAGGTGATCAACAACTATTACAAAGTCTTGAAGTTAGTACAGATATTTCTAATATTAAGTATTACTTCCCCAATCCACTGTATGATACTGGGGTAAGCATGAGCAGAAATGTTTAGTAGCAAATATGTTTTAAATTTTTGTGTGTGTGTTTTTTTTTCTAATTGCGTAGCAAAAGAAACACTATTAAAGGTCACAAAGAAACATGATTCTTCCCTTTTCCCTCACAAAAACTTAGTCTCCTGTTTTTGTCTGCCTTATATGATGATACCATTCCTTTAAGATACTTTAATTTGAATTTATAGTCTCTCAGTCATGGTATCCTCTACATATTGTTCAAAGAAAGGTCACCTTATTTTTCTAGTGTTCTGCCTATCAAACAGAATTAATATCTCGTCATCTCTCTTCTCTGGTCTCAGAAAACCCGAACATTTTAGGATTTCCTGCACTGCATTAGAGTTGTGTATACTTGGGTCTCTCCTGCAAATCAGTTGCTCATTGTTGATAGCCTTTTCAAAGTCAACAATGCCTTTCTAATATTGAGATGCTGTAGTCCGAAGACAGTGCCTAACACACATAGCAAGTGTCTGATCTGAAGAAAAGAGTAGAAGATTCCAGCTCCGTTTCAGTGTCCCCGATACCCAGGCTTGTCTTGGGGTGGGATGAGTCTTTAGTGTAAAAATGAACCAGAGGAGGGGTAGACACGAGATAAATGTATGAGTGCTCCAATGTCACAGATGAACAGATCTGTCCACATGGAGACATTTGGGAGCTGGGAAACTATATAAAGTAATGGGAAGACAGTGGAAAAGCATACCAGAAAGAAAAAAAAAAAAGATATCTGGATAATAAAAGAGACCAGAGCTGGGAATATAGCTCCAAATGTGTTCTGTGGGAAAACTGCCTCTTCACATCATCTCAGTGTGGAGCTGTTAAGTGGT
The DNA here is from genome assembly GCA_004027555.1 of Craseonycteris thonglongyai. Taxonomy (NCBI): domain Eukaryota; kingdom Metazoa; phylum Chordata; class Mammalia; order Chiroptera; family Craseonycteridae; genus Craseonycteris; species Craseonycteris thonglongyai. The sequence goes on along the minus strand of PVKE010001155.1, from coordinate 97,203 downwards.
CTCCCCACGTTCTGACATCATAGATGCTTCCTGAAGTGAATTTGTCTGGCATACTCCATTTCATTAATGTGTACACAGCAGAGAGGCAATCTAGCTCTGTGATTTATGGGCTAGACAGAAGGGTTGTGAGCACAGTACACAGTTTTGATTATATGCTAAAGATGGTGTCATTTACCCCATTAATAAGATGTGAGGGAAAAGCAATACAAGATATACATCATCCCAATTATTTCCAGACGAAACTCCTCTTGGCTTGCCTCTTGATGGAGAAAATGAGGGGGAGATTAGTCAAGTGGAATCACACAGTAGGCTTGTCTAAACCAGGAATTGAGAGCTACAGGTTTGAGTGTAAAAAGTCAGTCTCTGGTTGATTTGGCCTTCGCATTGTGTAAGTAAAATAAGTATAGGATTTTTCCAATGTTAGACAGCGTCTATCTTCATTTATTGAACTGCTATTGCCCATTGCAGCCAAAATAACAGTAAAAGCAAAACAAGGTTGCTGAACACACAAGAAGCCTCCTGATTCGCCAGTAAGAAAAATGGTGTTGTGATCGTGACACTATGGTGTGTGGTGCTGGAGTGGGCCACGTTTTGTTGTATTGAGCAAACTCTGAAGTGAGCAGTCTTTTTCTTTCTTCCTAGCATCCTAGTCCTAATGTAAATGCATATTGTCTTTTGCTAAGTGTGACTTATAGGACATGCCAGTGAAATTACCTAGGAAACCCCTGCAGACTCAGCCTAAAGCAAAGAGCAACCCTGGACAGGAATCTTTAAGCATAATTTATAGCTTGATAGGGGAGCATAGTTAGCTCACCTTAGGAAGTTATGTCTGACTTTGTTCATTTTGTCTAATTGACTTCCATCACTTCAAATCATGCAATTTGGGTAGAAGAACTTCATTATAATGCACTATTTCTTTGAGAAAAATCTCTGGCCACGTTTAGGATTTTTCTACTCAGACTTCCTCTTTTTGACTCTTTTAACCTTTCAACACTGACTACACAGATGTATTTTGCACTCATAATGGACATGTTCCAAAGCCCTTACTCATGGGCATTTACCTGTAAAACATCTTCCAGTTTTTAAGGTGCTTCAAATGCACTCTTTCATGTTGTCCTCATAACAATCTGTTGTAAACAGAGGATTTATGGTGGCCTCCGTTTTATTGATGAGAAAACTGAGGTCCCACTCAGTTTTGAACCAGCTCAATGGTTATTGTCAAAGTTGATTTTGAACCAAATCAATTTTACTTCTTGTCCATTACTCATACCCTTTGTCTTCTATACATACATAGATATCAGAAGGTATGAATAAAAAATGTAAAGACAAATTACATTGATCTGGCATTTTGGAAAGCATTAGTGATAATCAACAGAACAAAATTAATTTATTTGGCATCATCTATGAGTCAAGAAGTATGGTCTCTTCCCTTATACCTGACAAGGCGCCTGGGTTTTTTGACCTGGAGGGTATTTTTATACCCTTTCTCATGTTGGTGTGCTACGTTCCAACATGATAGGTGATGTGCATTCAGGAATCATGGCAGATGTGGGTTCACGGTTTCACACTGAGAGTTCTATTTGAAACCCTAGCCTGTGTAAGTATCTCACATCAATGACACTTTCTTGGTATCATGAAAATTGTAGGTTAAATCTTGTATCCTCAGAACCTCAGAATGTAGCTATATTTGAAACTACAGTTTTTATACAAGCAATTAGTTAAAAACTTTAAAATAAAATTGTATGAATCCAATGACTGATGTCCTTATAAGAAGAGAAAACACACAGACAGATACACACAGAGATGGGGGTCATGTGGAGACAGATGCATAGATAAGAGTGGTGGAACCATGGTCAAGGGATGTGAGGATAGAAGCATCCAGAAGCTAGAAACAGGGAAGGGAGCTTCAGAAAGGAGCACAGCCCTGCTATTGTGGACTTTCTAGGCTCCATAACTGTGATGGAATCAATTGTTATTGTGTTAAGCCACCAACTTTGTGGTAATTTGTGATGGTAGCCCTAGGTCTCTAATACAGTGGTCCAGTAGTTACTGAACAAGGTGGCTTTCTTCTGGTTCCTGGTTCCTCACTATTTTAGGTTTGGATTCCCCCTTATTTCTGTCACCTGCCAGTTTCATTTCTTTGTTTTGAGGGTAACAGGATATTTCTCTTTATATTTGTCTTATTCTCTCCAGGATTTCTATATGGCACATGATGGAATGTGAGGTAAAGGGAACCTTCCACCGTTACCATCCACTCTGTCTTCTACTAACCATGTATCCTGGCTGGACAACTCTAAATTAAAAAAAGAAATCCCACTTTAGGCAAGGCTTAATATAGTCAATGTGACAATATTTTCTCACATCAAAATTGAAAAAGGATACTTTCTCAAAAATCCTTTCCTCTCGGTGACCTAAAATTGTTTTCCTTTGCCATAAAGTTTCATAATTTTCACAATGTCTGAAAACAAAACTGAAGCCTATTTTGCAAAACTGCAGCTGATCATCTCTTTTAAAATGCCTGTATTTTCCAAAGAAATGTAACATGTGTTTAGGTGGCATTGTAACAGTGACTGTCTAGTGCTAAAATTTATGCTGTTAAGTCACAAATCAGTGCTTCTACTTTTGTTTGTTTGACAAAAAGGAGGAACATTTTTGTACTTTAATAGCCCCTTCCTTTTCATTTCACGAATCTCTTGTCTGGGGGAAGCCAACACAGAATTATTTTAATTAAATAGCGTAGAGCAACTGTTAATGAAAGCATTTGTTTTCATTTATTTAATGTGCACATACCTAAAGAGTTAGGCAACAGCTGTATGTTTATAAATCCAATGAGTGGATATCATAAATAAATGCAGAAATAGATTACAGTGAAACCCAGAATTTGCAGTTAAAGGAATTGCATACACTATACAAATAGACAGGAAATTCCAGCTCTGTGAGATTTCTTGGGGCAACAGTGTATTACCACTTCCTTTTAGTTTGACATAATTTTCTACTTACTATCTTGTATCTGAACTTATTTGCCATTTGGAATAATGCAATATTGAGTTTATTGATGCTAGTTGAGTTAGTATGGCTTACTGATATATAAGAGTCAGAGTTGAAAAATGCCAATGTACAAATGAAAAACCTGGTCACATTCATTTAACTTGGACAAAGGAGTTAGTAAATAAACGATCTTCCATAATATTACTTGGAAAAAGAGAACACACACAGAGAGTAGAACCAATGTTAATAATTTTCAATAGAACGTATTCTAAATTTTTATCTCCCAAGATAACTTTCATTTTGATATTTAACAAGATTTAAAATATTAAGTGAGAACATTCAGTGTCAGCTCTGACATCTAGGAATTAAAAAAAGAGAGAGAGAGGAAGAGGAATACGTTAAAAAAAGAAAAGTGGGAAGAAAGAAGACTGGTGAGAAGAAACAACAGAGAAAAACGTATGAGTAAAAATATTATAGATCTATTATGTTGAACTTCAGTCATTGGGGCATAAATAGCATGCTCTGAGAATATGCAGAAGGAAACATAAAGCAAGGGAATAATTATCTCTAAGACAACCATGTGGTTTTGATACCACAAAGCAAAGAATGTCTGTGGGAGAGAAAGGAAATTGTAACTCATTCTCACAATATGGATGTTGATATGGATTAATGTATCACTTTAGCTGAAATGCTCGCTTTTTATTTTTACCTCCTACTCGCCTCAACCACTGAAATCATTCTTGTTGTTGTTGCCAACAACAGCCTCCATCTTGCCAAATCCAATAATATAGTCTCAATATTTATATTACTTCATTCTGCAGAAGCAATTGATGAAATTGATTGCATCTTCTTTTTCAAAACTCTTCTCTGCATACATTTTAGGACATTATATTTCCACGGATTTTTAAAAAAGATTTATTTTATTGTTTGAGAGAAAATGTGAGAGAGAGAAGGGGGAGGGCCTGGGACAGTCTCCATAGTTGTACACCATTAGTTGTGACATGGTCTCATTCCACAGGTTAATATGGGGGCACATGGGGCGGGAACTGAACTGCGGGCATCGCACATGGGTAGAAAGAACCTTCACTATGATCTGAGTGGTTACTAGTTGCACTGCAGTTCAGCATATGGGGATGCACGGCCCGGGGCCAGGATTCAATCCCTGGACCTCACAATTACAAGGCTAGTGCTCAACCATTGAAAATTCTGGCACACCCTACATGGATTTTATTCTATCTCCAGCTATGTCTTTTCTACCTTCATTTGGTAATTTTTATAAGTTTTCCTACTTCTCCCCTAAGCTTTGGCCCACAAATCCAACTAGTTGTTCATCATACATATTTCTACTTGAATGTTTAATAAGAATCTCAAATTTAACAGGTCTGGAACAAAGTAATTTTCTCTCTCTACCATTGGCTTAGTCACTAAGGCCAAAAACTCGTTGTTCTTTTCTTTTCAGGACATACCAGTTGCAAATCCTGTCAGCTCTACTTCCCAAATGGACTCAAAATGCAACCCATTTTTACTACTTCTACTGGTACATTTATATCCATGCCCCGTTATCCCTCCCTTGGTGGAGCAGTAGTCTTCCTATTGGTCTCTCTGCCTTCATTGTTGGTGGCCAACTATATATTCCACAAAGAGTAATAATATAATCTGTTAGAACAAAATAAGAGAGCATGTCTCTTCTCTATTCAAAATTCAATGGGGTTTCTGTTTCTGCATATAAAAAGCTTAAAAGGTACCACTCCATCCAGATAAAAAGTTAAAGCTGAAGAGATTGAAAAACCAACAACTCATCATGGATGTAGAAGAGACAGAAGGGCTCAGTCCAAACAGCTACCCCCAAGGGTGGAGAGAAAGATTGGTGAATATAAGTCACTACAGCTTGCTGGAAAAGAAACTCACAAGTAGAAATCAACATGGGAACCAATGCCCAAGCTGAGAAACCTCATCTGTAATTAATAACTAGCTGGAAGCTCAGTGTGGACAACTCTGAGCATTAAAAACTATAGAGGACAAGACATAGGGGATGAACAAGGTCAACAAATAAAAAACAATTATGGACATAGGAATATCAAGACAACTATTTCAATACTCACTTTAAATATCAATTGTGTAAATGTATCAATTAAAAATCAGAGACTGTTAAAGTATATCATAATCAACAACCAAACATATATTCTGCAAAAACCTTTTTGAAATATAAAGATATATATATATATATATATTAAAAGTTTTGGGCTGGGAAAGTTTACCATGCTAACACTAATCAAAAGAAATCAGCAGTATATATAGTAATTTCAGAAAAAACAGATTTCAAAGAAAGAAAACTTATAAATGATAAATAAGAGCATTGTATAATGATAAAGGAATCAATTCTCCAAGAATACAGAACAATCATGTTAAACACTGTGAGGTGAAAATTATTATAATAGAATTGCAAAGAGAAATAGTTGAATCCACTATCATAGTTGAAAACTTCAATACCCCTCTATCAGAAACAGAGAGATCTAAGCAGGCAGAATATCAATAAGGTCATAGTTTAACTGAAAAAAGAAATCAATCAAGTAGAAATAATTGACATCAATAAATCACTGAATTCACCAAGATAGACTACAATCTGGGCAATAAAACACATTTTTAACACACTTAAAAGACTAGTAATCATACAATATCTGCTTTCAAACCACAGTGGAATAAAATTAGAAGTCAATAGGAAGGTAACTGAAAAGTTCCAAAATATGTGAAGATTAAACAACACATTTCTAAATAATGTAAGTCACACACACACACACACACACACACACACACACACACACACACACATCTCAAGAGAAATTTAAAAAAATATTTTGAACTTAATAAAAAGGAAATTATAATTCAAAATTTGTATGATGCAGCAAAAGCAGTTCTTAAGAGAGTACTTTATACCATTGAATGCATATATTAGAAAATAAGAAATATCTAAAACCAATAACTGAAGTTTCTACCTTAGGACACTAGAAAAAGAAGAGAAAATTAAATTCAAGATTATCAGAAAAAAACAAAAAGAAAATTAGAGCAGAAATCAATAAAATTGAGCATAAAAAATCAAGAGAAAAAAAATGAATGCAAAAAATTGTTCTTAAAAAAATTAATAAAACCAATAAAGCTCTAGCCAGAGTTATAAAAACAACACAAAATGAAGAAAACAAAACAAATCAAAACAAACAAATGAACAAGAGAGAGGACACAAATTTCTAGTATCATATATAAAAGAGAGGACATCCCTACAGATCCCATGGGCATTAAATGAAAAACAAAGGAATATTCATACTATGAACAACCCCATGACTACAAATTTTTTAACCTAAATGAAATGGACTAGTTCCTTGAAACATGCAACCTGCAAAACTTTCACAAGAAAAAATAGAAAAGCTGAATAGATCTCTATCTATTAAAGAAATTCAATTAACCATTCATAAATTTTCAAAATAGAAGATCAGGCCCAGATGTGTTCACTAATGAATCGTACTAAACATTATGAAAGAAATTATATAAATCCTCTACAATATCTTTCAGAAGATAGAAGCAAAGGAAGTACTTCCTATCTCATTCTATTAGGTCAGCATTACCTTATCCCAAAATAAGACAAAGACAACACAGAAAACTACAGATTAATATCTCCCATGAACATAGATGCAAAAATCTTCAACAACATATTAGCAAATCAAATTCAACAATGTATAAAAATAATTATAAATTATGACTACGTGGGATATATTCAATATCCAGTTCAATATGCAACCCAGTTCAACATTACAAAAATCAATTAATGTAACACATTATATCAACAGGCTAAAAAATAAAAATCACAGGTCACAGCAACAGATAGAGAAAATCATTTGACAAAATCCAACAACAAGTCAAGATAAAAATTCTCAGTAAACTAGGAATAGAGAAGAACTTCTTAAACTTGATAAAGAATATCTACAAAAATACAATACAACAAATTTTTCAAAAAAGAGCTTCAATCACACTCAACGGTGAGAAACTTAAAGCTATTTCTCTAAGATCAGGAACAGGCTAGTTTGATAAAATTTTCCATCTTATTTCATTTTTCTAATGGTTGCTACTTGGCTGTCTTTTTGATAGTGCAAAGTGAGAACTTTCCCTACTGTGTCCGATAAATGTTCAGGTTTTATTGCCAAGAATGTGTTGTCTAAGATGCCTGTTTAGTTTTTAAAGATGGAACTTCATCCTTTGCTTAGTTTAAAGTATGTATGGAATGTTATGGCAGGACATAGTAGTAGTGGTAATCACACAAATAGAAATGGTGGAGAAGCAAAAATATACAACTGAAATAAACTCAATATTATAATAAAGTAGAAAAAACAAAACAAAACATGTCTTTTCAGCAAACAGCACTGAGACAACTGGACATTCACATGCATAAACACAAATCCAGACACTGACTTTACCCTCTTTGCAAAAATTAACTCAAAATGAATCACAGTCCTTAATTTAAAAAAATGAAGAATTATCACAGTTCTATAAAATAACAGGAACAAATCTAGATGACCCGGGTTATAACACTGTTCTAAATTTTCAGATTTAATGCCAAAGGCACATTTCATGAAAGAATAAACTAATAAGCTGAACTTCATTAAAACGAAACACTTTTGATCTGCAAAAGATAATGTCCATGAAATAATAACAAAAAACAGTCTGGGAGAAACGTTTTGCAAAAGACACATTTGTTTAAGGATCATTATCCAAAATATAACAAGAGCTCTTAAAATTAAACAATAAGTGATCCAACAACCTTCTGCTGTGGTCACCTTCCCTCAGGGGGCCAGGAGTGACCAGTGTACACATCTCCTCTAGGTTGTGTAGCAGAACCGGCCCATACATACCATGTACGTATAAACACTACTCATCGGCCATGGAACCACCTGTCATTTTAGGCCCAATCCCCAGATGTGTCCTCGTAAGCACAGGAGTGGGGAGTTATTCATTGCTTTTTATTACGCGCAGACATTAAGACAGTGAACATTGGCGAAATTCATAAAAACAAACCAAATAACATGCAAATATATAACATTGCAGACCATTCTTCCACTCCTGTCTGGAATATTTCCCCTATGTCATCATTATATATTATAACCTTAGTTTCAGAAATTGGCTCTCAGATAAAAGACCTACGCCAGCTAACAGTGAACACCAAAAATTACATAGTATTAACAATGTTCGCCTTTCACTATTTTTGAATCTAGAGGAAATTATAATCCAGGAGGCTTTCTGATATTTCCAAAAGGTTAATGATACAACTTTTGAAACAAAATTAACTCTAACAACTGACAAAGTGCTCACAGCTAATATATGCTTAATATATCCCCAATCTGTTATGTGGTCATTTCTTCATGGCTATTCAGATTTGTGTACACAGAACTGATGTTTTGGTAACAACACCAAGTGTTTCATATATAAGAAATTATTCATAGTATGTTCTCCTGGTATTTTGCATAGCATTATTCTTTGTGAAAATAAAGTTTTGGCCTCAGGAAGAATACTCCAATTGAATATGTGGCAATATATTTTTGATACTGAGCCACGGTACTATGGTTTATTTATTTATTTTTAAATTACCTTGGCAGTTAAGTCAACAGAACTAAGGTAAGGGACAGATAGGGGTGGGGGAAGAAGGGAAGGAGGACAAGAGAAAGAGAAAAGGAGAGAGGGAGATAAATTACAGAGAACACGAGTATCTTAATTTTATTTTTAAAATCTGAGAGTCAATTTGCTAATAGGTATAAGAAAATTAGTTGTTTTTAAAAACAATTTTCCTTCTAAGTGGATTTATTACCTAAAGATTAAAATTATAGTATAAGCTCTAAAACAAATAGTGAAAATAAAATGCTGTTTTTGTGAGATCATTCCATTTTTTGGGTACATATTGTGGTGTATCTAATAATTAGAACCACAGAAGTCCAATTCTTTTTAGTTTACCTTAATAGCAAAAACTTATCATTATCAGTAAAGAATTTATAAATTACTATATGTTATTTTTAGCAGTCCCCAAACTGGTATGTACTTTTTTATATATAAGTATTTACCTTAAATATGTATGTTCAAGTTTCAGTGCTATATATCTCTTGTCTATTAATAATCTTTCTGTTCCACTATTTGTCATGTTTATCGGTTCCCATATTCTCTGGCGAATTATCTGTGTTCAGTAATGATAAAAATAAATAAATATATATTTGTTGAAAGGACATGTACCAGGCCCATGAGTCAAAATTCTTTAACTAAAATGGCTCAAGTTTCAAAATATTTTAAATACATCTGATTAAGCGTACATACAGAAATCTGGCAAAATGATTTTTTGCAAAAAATGTCAATGTCTTAAAAATCTTGGTGCATTTCCACAAGTAAGGAGCATGGTTCTCCTTCTGCTTTGTATCACAAGGACACAGGTGCACTGGCTGGTTGTGGAGGTAAATCATGCCTGAATGCATTTTTGTAAAATGTGTGGTAACAATTTCAACCTGTTCATGAAAGAATACATTTCCAGAATCTGTCCTTCTAAACACGTGCCTATATCCACTGAATTCACTGTTCATGCCTCTCCCCATACGTTTACAGCGCCTGCATTTTCTTTGGGTTCAGTTCTTAACCCAGTGCTAGTACTTCCATGTGGCATGTGTTGTTTGAAATCAGCGTAAGTTCTGTGTGGGGGAGAGATGCATGGTGTGTGGAGAGAGATTAGAATTGCAAATGTGGTTCTGAAATATCATAAAAAACGTACTTATTCAAAAATTGAAACACTTCAGCTTAGAGTTGCTATCAGTGTTTTCCGAAACCACAAACACAACTTGATCCTTTGTTCTGCTCAGGATTATTATTTCTAATACCTTGAAACTATGAAACTAAATGCCAGCAGCAACTTCAGTGCCATCTTCCATCCTTACGCATGAGATGGCACAGGGCAGCAAAACGTGAGGTCCGTCATCCATACCTTTAACCTGTCAGACCTGCAAATAGCTAAGCATTTCTTTGGACGTCCTCTGTTTTTCTTTCCTACTGTTACTATGCCTACCACGAACATTCCACAGTAGGCCCTGTTCACAGCTAACCCTCCACCTTCTTTCTTTCTACAGAAAAGTTCCATGAAGATGTTAGAAACCCCACCTTTGGAAGCCACCCCAATCTGACTGTCAGCCCTATCAATCCACTGGTTGTAAACAAGATCTCCAGTGACGTTCATGTTAGCAAGTCCTCAGCAAATTCACGTTCCTTGACCTAGTTGATTGTCCACGCTTCCTTGAAACACTTTCTGACTAGACTTTTCTTCTCCACATTTAATTTAATTGACCACTCTTCGACCATCTGGACATGCCTGCCCTGCGCTGCTTTCTCCTCGCCTCCCTGGTCTCTACAGGTTGTGGCCCGCAGGTTCAATCCTGAGTTCTCTTCTGGATGTCCACCCTCATGGATTCTCTGGTAATCCTCCCACAGTCTTACAGTTTTAAACACTGCTTGATGCAGATGGTTCCCAGATGCCATTTGCAGCCCCAGGCTTCTCTGTGAACTCCAGATTTGTGTCGCCGACTGCCTAGGAGACATCCCACCTGAACAGCTCAGACCCTAACCCCTGGTCTTCCTCTTATCCACGTGCTAACCACCTTGCCTTCGCTTGTTTATCCCACCTCAGGTGAGAAAAACAACAGCATTCTTCCAACTGTCCCAGCCCTAGCGCTTCAGAATCACAAAGAATTCATTTGCTTCAAGTCCTCATTCCATCCATGAACAATATCAAAGCTCTACCTTCACAACCAACCCACAAAAGAACGACTTCAGACCGCCTCCATGGCTACTACTCTGCTCCAAAGTACATCTCTAGCTCGCTGTTAAATCATTGCCTACTCACCATTCCTCCTGATTCCGTGACAGCCACAGTTTCGTCTCTTCTCCACACAGCTTCCGGGAGGGTCCTGTGAACATTTTAAAAAGCATGTCCCTCCTCTCATCAGAACCCTTCAGTGTGTGAGAGGTCCTTACCTGGGCTGACCAGGCTCCACATGATCGCTTCATCCAGGGGCCTCGGGGTCCTGGTACCCCACTACTCTTTCTTTTTCTCACCCCTCCACTCAGTTGGGCCCCTTGGCTTGTTGTTAGATACTCGCGTGTAACATGACGGTTACATACATGGCTCACTTCCTCATTTCTTTAATTGATTTATACCTTACCTCCTCAGCAAGGCCTTTCTGGGAACTTTATTTCAATTTCAGCCTCCCTTCTTCCCAGCAAAATACCTCAGCATTGCCCTTCCCTGTTTTGTCTTTCCTTAGCACTTACCACTATTTTGTATGTAGAGTACATACATGTATATTTGGATACATAAGATTTAATGTATAATGTAATAATCATATATATATGTTATGCATATATACATATATTTGATATGTGTATTTTTTTATAGTCTCCTCACCTCAGATCTAAAGTATATGAAAGCAGAGATTTTTTTGTCGATCTTCTCACAGCTATATTCTTATCACTTTGAATAGTGCCTGATACATGACGCAGTCTTAATAAGTATTCATTGAATAAATGAAAGGACTTCCAATTAGATCAAATCCCCAAGGAGATAACTTTATTTGGGAAACTACTTGATTAAAAACTACTGAGCAATAAAGAGGCTGTTTTTAGCATTTTATCCTTCCTTCTTGACAATATTTTGCTTATGTTAGAAATAATCTTTTGTTAGCCCCGTCCAAACTATTCTTTTTTTTTTTTTTTTTAAGATTTACTTTATAGTTTTTGACAGAGATGGAGACAGACAGAGAGACGGGGGAGGGCCCAGAGCAGTCTCCATAGTTGTGTGTTATCAGTTTGCAACATGGTTTTGTTCCACACAGGTGGGCAGGGGCCACGCAGGGCAGAAACTGGGCCGGGGTCCTCCAGCATGGGAGGCTCACCCCTCAAGCCAGGGGCTGAACCAGGGGGTGAGAAACGAACTGGGGGCCTCTCACATGGGAAGCACACCCCAGCTCAGCATATGGGTCCACACGGTCTGGGGCCGGGATTTGAGCCTCAGTCCCCAGGGGCTGAATGAAGCGCTTAACTTGCTGAGCCATCCTGGTTTCCCCCAACTCCCTTTTTTTTCCCCATCCAAACAAATTTTGAAGTTACATAAAAACTGTTATCTGATGTTATTGGAGCAGTATCTAGTCAGTTTTAAAAAGATCAATTAATGCAGCAAAACAAAAAATGATATATAATTAAGCAGTATGTTTTAATTGAAAACATACATATGTGTATTGATTTGTACATTTTTTGATATAAGGCCAGTCTTTTCTTTTAATATAGCTTCACTTATTCTCATTTCTGAGCTGTCATTTTTGCATAAACTACCAATGATATATAAGCTATGAGTATTACTAACAGTTTCTTTAAAGTGGAATGAGAATTTAGAAACATAGAAATTAATTTTAGTACTTTATGATATTTTCAGTTTTTTGTTGATTTGTTTACACATTTATTTTGACAGTAATAATTTCTGAGTTACTTACCATTGTTGAATTATATAAAAACCATTCAACTTAAGCTTCAAACATCCAACTCTGATTTCATATTTATGTAACACTAGTCTATTAAGCATTCAATTAAATTATGCACTTAGATGACCAGTAAAATCGTTATAAGAAAAATAAAATATGCAACCCACTTTTAGAAAGCATTAGGTTTTAGGTTGCCCAGGAAAATGAGAAATCACACCACATGTGGGATGAAACGTGCAGAGACCCTGAGTCGGTGAGCAGAAAGAGAGATCACAGTGTATTTGATGTTCCAGTGACTCTATTTGAAGGGGTATAGTTGGAAGACCACTTACTAAAAGTAATCAATTGCACATATTTATTATTTGACAGTTTATTTCTTTTTACCCTATTTACTGGAAAAATGAGAACTTCTATGAAGAAGGCCATAAGACTGAAACGTATATTTCAAAGTGATGGTCACTCTCTATACTAGAATGTTCAATGACTGAGTACTGGGGACAACCCTTGGAAAAGTTTGAGAAATAGTCATTACTATGCCAATGCCCTGTAAGTCTTTATCTTTCAGTCCTGACTTACCCCTGGAATACCCCTGGAATATACATATTCAATTACACTTTTTACATTCTTTCTACATAATCTCTAACAGGTATATCAAAACTAGTAAGACCGAAACACAACTTCTGATTGATCTACCGCAAACCTACTGTCTCAATGGGAGTCCTACTGATTTATCTCTTCACATGTTTTTCCTATATCCACTCTTACACAAACCTCAATCACTCTTTCTTCAAAATGACTATAAACCTATTTATTTCTCCTTATTTCCGTTGTTACCAAACTAACTTAAACCACCATCCACAATAGTCGAATTTAATGCCATTGACTTCTGAGAATCTTCTTGTCCTCTATTTCTATAATTAATAATTTTAAATGGACATGAGATTATATCATTTTCCTAAGTCCTCTAATAGATTTCTTTCTCAATGAAACCGAACTCTTACTAGACATAAAAAGCCTTGACTCTCAAATCTCCTCTTCTTTTCCTCCCTCCATTGGCCATTATGCTTCAGCCGTTTGAACCTCATATTTGGCAGGCCCATGAGCAAGCAATTCACTTTCTACTAACTACTCATAAGAAACCAAGTCACTTTCTAATGTCAACCACCAAATTTCTATTCTTTATGTCAGAGAAATTAGAACTGAGTGGGCAAGGATCATCATAGAGTTAAATTTGTTTTCTTAGCCTGATTTTAAAGGGACTATAAATGTATAAGGATCTATGGAAATAAAATCGGTTCTACATAGCATCTACTGGGAGATATAAAATGAGAACCTATTGGTACAAATAATATAGGAAGTGGGTTCAAAGTCACACTTACAAGTAGGTAGAGAAACCATATAATTGGTCATCTTAACAAGAACAATTAAAATTGAAAAAGAAATCACTAAAAATTATCCTGTTATAAACCACCACTATTACAGGCCAACTGTCCTAGATTGCAACCTGTAAGAGAGAGAGCTATTTTCTGAGGGTGGGCTGATAAATTTTGCCTCCACTGTAATATTTTTTTGTTATATTAGATGTAGCTGGATATACCAGTTCTATGTAGTCACATGGTATCTCTCCTCCATCATTCTTGACCTTGCACCCACAGAAGCTTACAGTTTTCACCCAGTGCACATTGAAATAGAAGAGTGTTCAGATGTTCAAACAGCATGCTGTTAATGAATTCTTAATAGTGGAAAATTTCCTCCAATTAAAACTCACAAATGAATGCAAGTCATTTATGGTGATCAGTGTGTTGATATAAGTGTACTAAGAGTGGGGGTAAGGTGCTTTATGTGTGAGGAAGAGGTGAAGTCTGCAGTGAGGAAATGATTTCAAAACAAAATACTGATTTTTTTAAATACAGATTTCAAACACTAGTGCAGCATTGGTGGAAGTATATTGAAGTGTGTGGTAATTTTGTAAAAAATAATTATGCAGCTTTGAAGTACTGTAGAATTGCACACCTGGAACTCATGTAATTTTTACTAACCAATATCGTCTAATAAATTTAACAATTAAAAAAATGATGTAGGTATATTTCCTTTTTTATTTCATTACAATATCTTTCATGTTCATTTTCTATTTAAGAGGAGGCAAAGTTTATCTGCCTGCCCTCATACAGTGGTTTGCAACAGAAATAATCTTTTAATGTAATTTGTTTGTATTATTTAATTGCTGTGTATCTTACCTTATATAAAATCTGTGCTTAGTAAGCTCCTTGGAAGCAGAAGCAGAGAACCCTGGGAATTAGACCCTGGTGGTCACAACAATCCAAACAAGAAAACCCCAAGGGACAGATGAATTTTCAAGGGAACAGAGCAAAACCTTCTTCCCAGAGGAACAATGTCTTTTTAATGTCAAATATTTGAAAGTGTATTTATTCTAAAACCAAGGGTGACAATTCCTTCACAGATCGATTGGAGATAATTGATAAAAATAAATGCATTACCAAAAGTTAAATATCTAAAAACTTAGTGCTAAGACTTGAGTTTTAGTGCAATTTTTTTAACATCAGACCATCTGTGTTAAAAAAAGAAATCACTGCACAATTACAAAGAAGTATTATTTCTATGTAGGTATACAAATCAATGTATTATACATGTAAATATTCTCTGTATCATCTACATGTGCAGAAAAAAATTAAATTGTATAGTACTAATTTACCCTTTGAGGCCATTGTCTTATGATTCCACGAGACCAGTGACAGTAGGTGTAGGAGGGTTGTCTGGAAAAATCCAGCCATTGTCAATATCCTGAGAATGGTTCTGTGGCTGGATACTTTCCAGACAGGACTTTTATGCAAGAAAAGAAACCAGGAGGTGAGAAAAAAATCCTCTGAGAACATCCTGCCATTTAACTCAGTATTTCTCAAAATGTAGGTCAGGTGACATCTGCTACAATCACATCTGTGCTCTTCAAAATCACAGGCTCTCTGCTTCCGTTCAGTTCTGATGAATCAGAAACATCAGGAAGTAGATCAGAAATCTGCATTTTTAATAAACTACCCAGACTAAGTTTAAAAGTTTTGACCCAATCAGTCAGGTCTAAGGACTTATTTCACTTTTATAAGACAGAAGACATTTTGGGAAAATAAAAAATATAAAGGGGTGATTTTTCTCTATGACTGTAACTTGGAACAAACAGTAAATACCTTCATACAATTATTTTTCATTTCTTTTTATTATGTGAAAAATCTTTCCATTCAACATGGGAGAGATCGGACTTAACAGAAGCTTTCATGGGAATATGGCAAAGGCAATGTAACCCCGTACAAAAGAATTTAAGAATTAAACAATCAAATTTGATTAAATGAAAAAAATAATAAATTAAATATATTACTGTATAAATAAATGAAATGAGTTAAATGAATGAAGTGACAGGGAGTATGCACTTAATTAGACTGCTACAGAGAACATAAACATAAGAAAGGAAGGGAAAAACAAGTAGCACATTAATTTTATATTTGCATCTCAGTTTTGGATGTATATATTTTTCTAACACATACTTGAAGGAATACAACTACTTAGATTTCAAAATTAAAAATAAAAAAAGATTGTCATGAAAATGAGAGAAAGACTAACAGTAACTATGAAGATTCTTGGAGAAGAGATTTCAGAGTTATGAGACTGGAATAAAATAGTCAAGGAAAAGAATAAGTCAACTAAAATGTGAGAGTTAATTTATATACAGAGGAGGATTTACGTGAAAAAAAATCTATAGTAAAAGACATGTGAGTATATCCATGAAAAGTAGGGAAATTCGATACTTTGCATTGTTTATTTTCCAACTATACCATTCAGTATTAAGTTCTCAAATTGTTGCATAAACTTTTCTAATACTAAAGTAAAAAACATACATCAGAGATTTTTACATCTCCATATCAAACTCCTAAAGTATTTGTTCAAGAAATATTTTTTAAAAGCATCGAAATGATGAAAATGAATTCCATATGGTATGCTTACATATGCTAAAAGCAAACTTTATTTTTCTAATCTAAGGAAACATCTGTACTTTATAACACATTTTTGGGGTGTGTGTGATAGTCTGATTTTTGTACAAAATGGTTAGGCCACCATTATGCTCTCTGTCTCTCTCTTTTATTTCCCAATAGCAAGAATGCATTTCCAACTATTTTGTTTTAATTAGCGTAACATTGATAGTTTGGTTTTTTGTACTTTTTATGTTTATGCCTAATTATTTCCCCAATAATACTTGAAGATCAGCATGAGTTAATAGCTGCAGGGCAAAAGGAGGCTGGAGGAAATTAGCTGTCACCCACAGCTGAGGATTCTATGCTCTTATAAGCAAAACAGGGCTGTGTTGACCATGCCTGTAGCTGATGTCATTTCTACTAAAAACTCGACATCTTGCATACACAAGGGCTGTCCAGTGGTATCCAGCCATGTAACCGTCCTCATTATATTGACAATGGTTGCATTATTTTCTGGACAGCCTTCATATCTTCCATGTTGTTAGAGAAATCTAAATTAACATGCTTTCTAACATTACACAAAACTGCCACTTTGCACTACTACAATGAGTGGATTACAATGAAATCTGAGGGAATCAAAGTACTGTCTTAACTCCTTAAGCATTTTAACCTGATTTTATTTAGATAATTAATCCTCCCTTTTGGTAACTATTTTCTAATTAGAAACATTACACATTTTGTTGTGCTAATTAAAATATATTTGTTTTTAAATTTTTATTCATTGCCATTTTTCTTGGAGATAATATTGTACACTGTTACTGAGAAAAATCTCTACACTCTTTTTTTTTCATTTTAATAACACAAATGTCCTTCAAATTTAAGTGAGTATCATGAGGCTTACAAAATTGCATTTAGTAAGTTACAAAAGTATGGTCCAAGCTCCACCCAAAGGACTAGAATGATGAATACAAGATGACCTCAGCTCTTTTGTTAATGTGGTCACTTTGCTTTTGGTCGTCACTCCAACAGATTGTCTGGAAGGCAGCTAATTATGCTGTCTATAGTTGGTTCTAAAAATTACATTGTTCAGATTTTAAGTTCTCTCTGTGTATGTCTGTTTAAAAAAATTAAAAGAACTGATTGTGTTTTTAGCCATTAAAGCTTTCATCCATCGATGCAAAAATCATAGAGAACAATAACAAAATCAGAGTGTGGAGAATGTGTCTGTGTGTATACATGTAATGGAAAGTTTATTGCCACCAATCAATCAATCTCTTTCTCTCTCACACACATACACACACACGTACACACACACGTACATGCACACGTACACATTCAAATCTCACAGACTCTGTGGAGATGGGTGCCAATATGTCCAGACATCATACGTGATTAAGTTTTCTCACTTTACATAGCAAACAAGCCTCAATCACATTATTACCTTCTACCACGACGTCATGGCACTCACTCTAGGTGTGATAAAAATATGCATCTATATTTAGCTAATTTTTGTAAGAGGAGAGGAAGTAACATTTAAAAAAAATGATTTTCATAATACATTCATCCCTAGGCCATGAGTCATGGCACTGCATTTAACTGTTCCATGGGCGTTGACGATAGAATACTACATTCTCTTTTCCTGCATATCACTTTAGCAGATTGCTAGAATTACTTTCCACTGATTAAAAATGGTTATTTCTTACACAACTTGCTTCTGATTGTGTCCATTGATATTTAAAAGCAATAGGTGATCCATCTCCCTTTCATAGTTTCTATGTTTGAAAGTTTCACCATACCTTCTTGTTTCTGGGATTTTTAACAGAGTCCTCATCAGCTTTAAGAGTATAATGTGAATTCTACACTAGCACTTTCTTCACCCATCTACCGAAGAAACTACTGCCTGGTTTCTACACTTTTCTCTTGACTTTTTTTATAGGTTTTAAAATGCCTTAATTGGGCTCATAACCATAGCCAAGAAATGGCAGTAATACTATTTTGAACTTAGAATTAAATACATCAAATTTAGAATTAAGTACATCAACCATCAGTATTCCTTATATCTATGATTCAGAAAAATACTTATTTCA
Organism: Craseonycteris thonglongyai; assembly: GCA_004027555.1. Taxonomy (NCBI): domain Eukaryota; kingdom Metazoa; phylum Chordata; class Mammalia; order Chiroptera; family Craseonycteridae; genus Craseonycteris; species Craseonycteris thonglongyai. Next base: position 78,606 of record PVKE010001155.1, on the reverse strand, counting down.
CCAAAGCCTTGATGTTAAAAGTATGACTTATAAAATGTTATTTGGATAATTATGAATCTCATGATAGAGGCATGACAAAATAATAAAAACTGCAAACTTATTACATGTCATGAAAAAATAGGTGCACTTTTGAGCATTTGATTTCAAGAGAAATACATTTCAAATGAACATTAAATATGATGGCATTTTCATATAAAAACACAATTTGTGGTTTTTGATGACAGTAGTTACACATGAATTCATGCAGTAAATACTTAGATATAAGCAACAAATGCAAGACTCAGAGAATAACCTAAGTCTCCAAAATAGCATTATTTTATATTTCTCACATCACAACTCTTTATAAAACCACTACATTGAAAAATTAACATCTTGAAAAGATACTTGAATTAAGAAAAACCTGAGAAGACACACCAGTGATGTATATTTTTATGTGTGAATGCAGCATGCTGAATAAAAATGTTAAAAAAAAGGTGCACAGGAATACATAATATGATATTTGGCATCTGATAATAAAAGAGCATGTAATACTAAGTCTATGAAAACAAAACTCACAGAGGAAATCTGAGGAGTGAGATAAAAAAGAGATTGACTATAGAACATATATTATTAGAGTATCTCTAGGGGAAAAAATAAAAAAACCTAGCCTAGGAGTATACTAAACTGATTTAGGCTTTTGCTACAGAAACATGTTAATTTGGAAGACTTTGCAAACGGGATGGCTGAGATTCCATTAGGTCATGCAGGGATATGCCAGGGATGAGCTACCTAAGTGATCATTTATGTGACCTCTGAAGATGAAATATCAACAGAGGCGAACAATTCCCAAATCTAGATAAAAGCATTCCATAGTGATCCTCTTGAACAAACTAAGTGGCTCAGAGAAAGCTGGGTGATCCAAGAGAAATTCCTTAGACTGGAGAAGTGTCTACAACCACTGAAATTTTATAGCACAACTTGCTCGCTTTCAATTAAAGTACTGATTTTCTGGATGTAAGTAAGAGGATCATATCAATGCAAAATGGTTATTGTTGTCATTATTGCTATTGTGTGTCACTGAGTACATTAGTATGAGCATATAATAGATGCTGAACACAGTTATTATTTTAATTAATTCTCACAATAACTCTAAATGGAGTAATGAATTAGGCCTGATAAGAAAAGTGAGGAAATGCCCAGTGAGATATTGTAAACAGGTAAGGAAAAAAAAAAAAAGCAAAAGGTGTATGCTAAGACAAAGAAAAATGACAGCGTAGAATATTCACAAAATTCTGAGGAATATAGAATTGCTGGATGGTAAAAACAAAGGGTGGAGAATTAGTCCAAGGGTTAAAGCAAAACCGTTGTATCTCTGCCGAAGGAGTTAACTGCTATTTTTTTTACTTAATATAAATCTGATGAATAATACTGAGAAAAACTGAGCAAATTGTAGTTCCGTTTTATAATGTTAACTCTAATGCTGTTTGAGGAGAATTGGAATGGTGGGATTAGAAGTAGAACAAGTAAAACATTACTGGTCAGGCTGACCAGATCCTGAATTAAGTTCATATCCATGGAAACAGATGGAAGAGGAAAAAGAAAGAGTGTTTTTGACAAGATGGAATCTACAGGATTTGGGACATGATGAGATGGGAGGAGGTCGACGATGGCTTCTAGAGGAGAAATCATTTGTGAAAACTGAAACCTGATAAATACTCTCTGAGCTCAATGTGAAGTTTTTGGAGAGGTTTCTGAATTTAAGACATATCCACTCCTATAATAAAATCAAAACAAATAAAACAGAAACAAACAAACAAAAAAAGTCTGCTTTTTAAAAATACTGAATAATCCCGAAACTCCAGGATTTTTATCAGGATCCGGGTGGGTCCTTCTATCCTGCCTGCTGGTTTCTACCCTAGCAAGAGCAGTAGCTCTTGGCATGAACAGGCTGAAGAACACCATTTGTAAATAGCGTTAATTCAGAAGCATCCAGAAAGATTCTACCCCAGCTGATAATGAACTTGGCAGCTTTCATCACCCCAGCAGTTTGCTCCCATTGGACCTAGGTTTAGTTTAGGAATTTCCCAGCGGAAAGTAGAGAGTTAGAAAGGGAGCTGAGGGGAAGCCGGGATGGCTCAGTGGGTTAGGCGCCCACTTTGCAGCCCTGGGGACCAGGGATTGAATCCCGGCACCGGCCCGTGTGGACCCATATGCTGAACTGGGAGCTCCCCCAGCTCAGTTCTCTCTCTGTCTCTGTATCTCTCTCTCTGTCAAAAACAATAAAATAAATAAATAAATCTTTAAAAAAAAAAAAAAGGGAGCTGAAGAGGTTGCACTATGGACTGGATTTCCGCTTTTGTGGTACAGTGATGCCTTGGAATTCGAACTTAATTTGTCCCAGAACGCTGTTCAAGTTCCAAAACGTTCGTGTTCCAAGATGAGCGGGCGTTGGGATAAAGGGACGGCTGTACAGTCCATACGTCCCACGAGAACAGCGTGTTGGCCTTCGGATTCCAAACAGCATTCGGATTCTGAGGCAACATTTGCTTAATTTTTGTTGTTCAAATTCCAAGTTGTTTGAGTTTTGGGGCATTTGGATTCCAATATATTACTGTACTTGACCCAATAGCAGTTACAATATGGAATTGAGCTACTTTCTGGACATTAGTGTCTTCTAGGAACCTTTGACCTCTTCCAAGCATAATGGAGCTAAACCTGAGGGAGTCCTCAGGCATACCAGATAATTCCTTCATCACCATGCCTCCAGGAGAACTTGTGTGTATTTAGTAATGACCAAAACTGAATGTGTGTGTGTGTACAGGTGTGTTTTGTGTGGGGGGTGAATAGGAGGGTTGCTAGTATTCATATTATAACAGCTTGTATCAGACTGCAAGTATTATGCCTAAATAGTATTCCTACCCTAGAAGTTCACCCTTCCAATTTAACAATAGGCCAGGTTGTTCACTATTTAAATTATGATGTAACAGAGGACAACCAAAATTTGCTTTGAAAACTATTGGAGTTTGCTCTTGAAAACCAGTAACATCTAAAGTTAAAATGCATACATTTGAAAAAAATATTCCATATCAATTAGATTATTTTGGCCTGGGTTACAAATAATGAGGCAGATATATAGATAAGTATGCAAGTCAGTAAATACAATTGAAAAAAGTCTAAAGTTGAAAGACTTGAATTATGTATAAACTCTTCTTAAATATGCATTTAGAAATATTTTGCTCAGACTTGGGTCTGAATTGAATTAGAATTCAATAATAGTTTTTGGAATATGAGTATCGGTAAGGGTACTATATTTTAGTGAAAGGTTGGAAGGATTCAACAAATCTGGGAATGATTAGGCTTCCTTCAGGAGCACATATTTCACATTTTTTGTGGACTGAGAAAACACACGCCTTTTATGGGCAGGAACCATGCTTTACTCATACCTAAATTTCCAAATATAAACATAAGGTCTGACTGAAACACAATGAAAAAACAAAACAAAACATATTTAATGATTAAATGAGGAATGTAAGTACATATTATGTTCTAGAAGAAGACATTTATTAAGCTCCTACTGTGTGCCATACATTATGCTAAACATTTTTATGCAATAATTTATCACATATTATGCATAGAACATGTTCACCTTTGTGCTGGGAATCTATAGGAGATATCAGTGTATTTACAAGAGAAAACAAAGATATGATATTTGCTATTAATATCTTCCAGTTTACAAATACATTAAACAAATGAAATGTGCAGTGACAGAAAATCTGGGGGACAAAACAGTTGGTTGGAAAGTACCGACGGAAGTAAATTATATAAATCAGAGAAACCTGTCCCCTCAATTAATATTTCTCCCTCCATTAAATAGAGCTGTCCTTGGTGCACAGCTACACAAACAGAACTGTAATGAATAGGAACTCATCATTTTAATTCAGTGTGACCAGAAGAGAATGCATTTTACTCAGAGACAGAAGTTACTGTGTGAAAGTGTTTTCTCCCCATCTAGCTGGTTGGAAGGTGGGTGATCAGCACTGTGAGTTCCAAGATGAAGATCTAAGCCCTTCCATCAGTGTGAAGACCTGATTGATTCTGCGGTGAAGGGCTGACTTGCCAACATGAGCATTTCTTCAGGATAATTAAATGAGCAAGACGTAAACATCTATTGAATTTGATCCATTAGACCGTGTTGGGAAAATCTGTTATGCAGTTAGATGGCCCGAACATTTGACATTTGCATAACAAACAGATTGATGGTGAGAGTAGACAGAGAGGTGGGGGCACTCATAAAAACAGCTGTCTGAGGTGAAGTGATGCTAGACATGAAAGCACAGGAAGAAATAGTCCACGAGAGAAAGAGGAAATACGGTATTAAAATAGAAATGCGATGGTGTGTGGACGTGCATGTGCGCGCACGTTTGTTTAACTTCGGATGTTGGAGAAAAGAGTTGTTAAGGTTCACTAGGAAAGGCTTGTGGAAGAAATTCAACGTCAGTCCAGATGGTGTAACAGGAAGCCATCATAGGCACTGGGCAAAATTTGCATACAGCAAGAAGTATTTTCGGAATGTTTATGTATCGATATTGTGAAAGTTGCCTTAAAGTGGGACAAAGAAAATTAAAGGTAGAGATAACTTCCAGTTAAAAAGTAGATAGTGATAAGAGCACTCTGAAATCCAAGAGTGGTCGCTGCGTATTCTTCACATATCCAGGCAAGTAACGTCGTTGTCTGGAACAGGGCAATAGATGCTGAATAGAAAATAGTGGGAGCATTTGTTCAACCTAAGAATGGCCCAACAAAATGATATAAATGGCTCTCTTCACGGCTGAGAATCCATCTGTTTTGCCACCTGCTTCAATAAACATAATAATTATTTTCATATATATTTGTGACCAGAGAAAGAGAATCTATTTGTCTCAAGACCTACAGATATAAAACGTATGAAAAGAAATATACATAGGTAATAGATGATATATGCATGTACAATATATGCTATGCATACATATATATGTAATTGATATGTGAACTCTTAATCTTTCCTGACAAAACTGAAGATTTGAAAGGTTAAAAGGTCTTGCTTGAGTAATACAGCAAGTAAAGAATAGATTTAGAATTGAAATATACATCTCCTTTCTGCAGTGTACCCCTTTACATGTTGTGATCCATGCCACACACATGTCATCGGCCGTAGAAAAATATGTGACCAAGTTTATTGTCAACAGACAATGCAAGTAGCCTGCATTCATAACTAGCCTACACTGGAGGTGTAGATGCAGGGAGGGGTGAAGTATTGGGTTCAATCATACAATATACCACTCCATTTACTCAAACTTACTATTAATATTTACAATGTCAGTAATATATAAAATAACTTAAAGAAAATAGAAAAATTAGTTTCTTGTTGGCTGAGTTATAAAACATACATATTTAAACATTTAGAGATAAATCATTTTGTATTTTAATTCATGAACAATTTGTTGTGCCAAATAGAACATTCTCTCACTTCACTCCATGATCCTTTCTTCATTTCTTTCCCTTTTTCTACTTCATTCATCTTTTCCTCTTTCCCTTCCCAGAAAAAATTTTTGTTAGTGGTTAAGAAGGCAGGCTTTGGGAGGCTGAGATAGCTGAACAGGTTGAGCTCTTGCCTTGCAACCTCGAGGTCCAGAGAGTGAGTCCCGACCTCAGCCCGTGCAAACCCACGTACTGAACTGTGGCGCAACTGGTCACCACTGAAATGGTGGAGAATGTGCTCTCCTCTATGCACCAAGTCCCAGTTTGGTTCCTGCACTGTGCAGCCCCACATCCACCTGTGTGGAATGAAACTATGTCACCACTAATGATGTACAACTATGGAGCTTGCTCTGGGCCCTCCCCCTTTCTCTCTCTCTCTCTCTCCTTCTCTCAAACAATAAAATTTATCTTCAAAAAAGAAAGAAGAAGAAGGCAGGCTATGGGGTCAGATTACCCAGGTAGAAAGGGGTATTGGGCATATCATTTATTATTATCTAAGCCATATTTCTCTCAGCTCTCTATTCGGGATAAATACCGCCTCACAAAATTGTTACAAGAAAACAATGTGATAGAGTAGACAAATCATTTTTCAAAGTACCTAGCCCATGTTAAATACTGGATAAATTTTAATGAATAGGTATTAAAATTAGTAATTCTTCTTAGAAAGAAGAATTTTCATAATTCTCACAAATGAATGTAGAAAGAGTAAGTCTACATTGCTTTTTCAGAAACATTTTCTTTGGTAAAAAAAAAAATCAAACGATTGTCTAGTTCTTAAAAGGATTTTTTTTTTTTTTTGCCCAGTCATAACTAACTTTATTGAACATGATTTTCTCTTTGTGTGATGTGAAAATCCACCAGAGGCAAAAAGATTCTACTTTTTTCTACACTGCTGATGAAATTTGTTTTATGTTTGTCATGAAAACAAATGTTGCTACAATGAGGGCACAGGAAGGATTGTTGCTCATAATACTCTTCTCTCTCCAGAGAACAAATGTGCTATCATTTGCAATGATCCTTGACTTAAATGAGGTTGGGTATGACGTCCATAGTGCTTGAAATACTCAAACTTAAGTATTTGTGATACACTTGTACATATTTGTGGTTAAAGCACAACAGTGCTTTTGAATCAAACCCAAACATCTTAAATTTATGTTCTACATTCAATGGTTTAAGGATTATGTAGAGGCAGAAAGATTCCATTGTCTGTGATACTATTTTATAAGGTGATAGGGTAAAAGCATAGAAAATATTGGCTAGAAAACTAAGTTCACAAATGTTCTTATTTTGTATTTAAAAAAAAATCTGTAACTAACTTTATTTTTCAGGTTCTTACTCAGAAAACATAAAAAAAACTGTACTTCAAGTTATTGCAAAGAAAATATTTGGTAATATCATAGGAGATAACCCCAAGGAGAAAATAGGAGGACTTTTGCTTCGACTTACTTAACCAATTCCTCTAATATTCAGTAGAGTATTAAAACGATGCAAAGATGTTGAAGTGGAAGAGGATGATACCTATAGAACCAATACATTTCAAAAAATTAAATCCACACTTAAACGTGAAAACTAGCACAACATAAAAAAAAATCAATTCTCTTATTTAACTAAGTTGTGACCAAAAGCTAACAATTTTCTCATTTTCCCAATCAGTGTTATTTTGGAACACACAGGCCTGCATAATGGAGGATGAATTTCTTGACCTGTTTTCTACCAACAACTTTTGATCAACATTAAATTACAAAACACTTTGCCATACACAAGCGCTGTCTAGAAAGTATCCAATCACATAACCATTCTCGTTATATTGACAGTGGCTGGATTTGTTTCCAGACAGCCCTTGTGTATTATTTCTAACACTTTCTCCAACTAAATTTCAGTAGAGCAAAATAAAAGCTGGAGTGAGAATATGGAAAGAAAAAAGCATTGGGTTAGTTTTTTGTATAATATTTTTTTAAAGAGAGAGAGAAGCTGTCACTCCAAAAAAAAACCCAAAAAAAAATCAATTCCAAAATTGGGAGGGCAGATCATCACATTGCATCATGTTATGGCTACAGAAGCATTCCATATACTAATAATCCATTTAATACAAATGCTCTGACTGTGGGATACCTGAGCATCCTGTATCTTTAAAACTATGGATTATCGGAAAATCAAACATTGAAATTTTACTTCAAAAATGAAACCAGCAAAATCTTTGTCTCCACGGGGCCCTTTCTCTTCGCTATGTTCTTCACTACCAGAGAGAGAGGCGTGTTATTGCAATGGATCTGTCTGCAAAGCACGGGGTAGGTTTTATGTTCTATACACTCTTAGCTGTTGTGGAACTACACTTTCCAATTTATAACAGGAAATCCAATTCTATAAAAATCTAATTATTTCATATGGTGGACTCAGCGTGACTCTCCCCTCCGCTCCTTCCCCCTTGTATTTGGCGGGGTGATGAGTGTATTTCCTCTAGGGTTTATATTTTTTTCATCCCAGCTACGTTTTGAGAACACACACACATCAAGGCGTTTGGCACACGTCTTTTCCCATCTCTTTTCTGTAATTACAGTTAATGAAACTACGTGTGTTTTTTCACTTGTGTGGTCTTCTGGAAAATAAAGAGTTTATTTTACTCCAAAAAATGTCATTTCAGTATTTTGGTTGGTTTAATATTATTATCTTTTTCAAGGGTAACAAGCAGATTCCTTCCAAAAATATGTTAATAATTATGGCATTAACCAAGAAAGAAATTGCTGTGTTTCAAAATTAAAATTCATCGTCTGCTGCGCCGTTCTGTAATAACTAGGTCATCCATTTGGGTGTGCCTGCTTAGCATGCATTTACTATCCATATGTATTCCCTCACCTAGAGGCCTGATATTTTTAATGAGATTATATCAAAGGATGGGAAAGCTGGAGATGTGGTAACATCATTTTACTGGGTAATTCCCAGAACTCCGATCCAGTTCAGGGAGGCAATTAAGACGGCTAACTACAATAAATGATACTAGGAGATTATAGAGGTTTTTTTTGCATGAGTGCATAGTTTAAAAAATAATTTAGGTTTACTTAACATAAAGAAAACACTTCCAGAGGGGGAAAAACACCGTTTGTTTGTGTTTTGTTTTGTTTTGTTTCCCCTTGTCTTTTCATTTTTCAATTTAGCTGCATACAAAAAAAAAAAAAAAAAAAAAAAAAAAAAAAAAGCCATTTCTCTTCCAGTGCCTGTGTGGTACTTCCGTGCGTGCTCATGATAAATGATTTCTTTGAGGTGCCCTGTGCTAAAGAAGCAGCTTCTAATTGTGCGCTCTCCCAACATGTCACTAACACCTATAATGTTCATTAGCGTTATGTGCCTGTGTTGCTTAGCTGGGGAAAGCTCGTAAGCGTTCAGCGTGATTTTCCTGAGACGCTATGGGCACCCCAGCCATTGCCTCCAAGGAGGAGCGTAACCTAAAAACAAACACAGGAAAATCAAAGTTTGTTGTCCTGAAGAGTTCATTCTGACAGAGAGGTGACCTTTATCCCTACCCACTCACTCTTGTATTTTATTTTATTTTTTTTCCACCCTCTCCAAAGGGACTCATCATATGCAGGGCTTGTGAAGAGAAAAAGAAGAGCATTGTCCTTATCACCTCCCTCCAGAAAGTGGCAGGGTAATAGGACTTTGTGAGGCGAAATGAAGCCCAGTCTGATGGCTGCTGATTAAAAATTGACTCTGCCACATCAAAGAGGCGTTGAAGGTGAAAATGATGATCACTTCCCTCTCCCAGGGACTCTGCACCATTTCTTTTATTCAACCTTGAAAGGTTCTTTCTGAATAAGATAATATCCCTCGAGCCCATTCTGCCTGGGCAGCATGGAAAAATGTAGATCAGTCTGCCTATTCTTTATGGAAAAAAATGGGATTTTGTTAATGACATAGCACTTTAAAGTGATGGCTTGTACGTGGTAAATGCTGAGAAATTAATTATAAAATGCTTCTTAGACTGCAGATCAAATTAATTGCTGGCGTGCAGTTACTAAAAAGACCCCTGTAAACCTAACCGGCCTTTACCGATTTTTTTTTTCTTGATTATTTTCACCCTTAGGTTGAATATAACTGCCTACGCTCCTCTTTAGTTTCACATTTCAGAAACAATGAATTCTCATCTGGATTACAATGTCCTTAGACATTAAAAGAAAAATCTCTCTCTTTTCTTGTCAACATGTATTTTCTGAATGTCTTAGGCTACCCATTTGGAGATCAGTCCCCTGGGGAACTATGTACACACACGTGAACATAACTATAAATATACAAAGAGGTATACAGTCTAACTAGACAGACCTATTGGGTACATACAGCATTAACATATCTGCAAATTCTACAAAAACATTTATGTACAAAATACGAACCTGCACAGTAACATCAAAGCCTGGTGGAAATATTTTCCGCTACGTTGAAAAAATAAACAGTCTATTGTACAGAATTCATAAAGCTTTAATTGTTACGGTTATCATAAAAATCTAAAACACTCTAAAAATAGAAAAGTAATTAAATCTTTATAATGACTGGAAATTCTTAATTTATCAACTAAAAATACAATGAAATGAATACAATGAAAGCCACACATTTGGGTTAAGTATTATTAAATATTAATTTTCTAAATAACATTCTTAAAAATGGAACATTACGTAGGTGACAAACAGTGTAGTGTCTGGGTTCTCTGTGTCCATGCCCACGCATAGGACAATGTTTATTTTTAAATCTCAGAACAAATTGAGATACAGAAGAGGATGCACTTTTACGCTCAATATATATAATTAAAAGTCTATTATAATGTTTCTGATATTTTTGTAACATTTAAATAAAATTTTACAGTCTTGTTAGTAAGGGAGACATTTTTTGATATTAAAGAAATTATGATATATAATTCTATCAGAAAACAGCAAGTAAATTATTAACAGCATTCAAAATGTAGAAATAAAAGTATGATTCTCACTGCTTCAATGCCAAGTTTACCATGCTTATAAATGAAAGTACATTATTAGAGTTAATTTTACCTAGAATATCTTATTTATTTGTTTGCTTTTTCATACCCAGTTACCCAAAACTATCTAGGTTTACTTTTAATACATGTATATCTGAAGACAGGCCCTCCAAATTACAAAGTAAATTATAAGAAAACAATCTTCTGAGAAAAATGAAGTTTAATATCACTCTATCACTGATGTTCATTACACAGAAATGTATTTCATATTAAAATGTAACAATAAATGCAGTCAAAATATTGGAAGTTTAATCCCTTCTCATTTCTAAACTTTATTATATTAATTACATTATATTTCCATGGATGTATTAAAATTGTGAATGTTAAAATACGGTGTTTTAAATGTTTCCTACTTTCCTATCAAATTTTTCAATGTTCCCAATCAAATTAAAATGAGTTTTTGGTCTGGTTCTTAAAACTACAATCCAGTTTCATCTAAGGCATGTATTGTTCATTCATCAAAATATGAAATTAAATGTGAAAGGTAAATTAATCTTGCTTTTCTTTTAGTGTGTGTTTAATTTTTTCAAGTAGTCTTCACATTTCAATGCCATTGACTTCTAAGCTTTTTAAAAGCAGGAATCAGTTTTTGTTTGTTTACTAGCTTTTGTGTACCTAAAGTCTTGCTTAGTGCCTACTACATGAACAGTTTTCAAAACTTTTTTTCCAGAAATACTTCTAATAAGTACAAAACTTAAAAATATTAGATTTAACAGAGAATTTATGAAACCTTGTATCCAATGGTCAGACTAATTTTTGTGTTGTTGGTAGTTCTTTCGTGCTATTGTTAACCAAGTGAATTAATTTATCAAAGTTCTCATCCACACATGTAGGAAGGAGATTCAATGATTTGTATGGATTATTAGAGCTCAGATACAATTTGTCAACACATTTTATCCTGATTTTAATAGAATGTCTATTTTGAGATGGCAACCCAATCATTCCCTGATCATGCTTAACTCATTTTACTGCCCAAAAACCTATATTTCTGGGTAGAAGTTCCCACACCTGCCGCTGACATTTGAGCCAGGTCATTCTGTATTGGGCTCAGGGAGGCTGGCTACGCACTGTAGGATATTCAGCTGCATCGGGTGCCTCCATCTGGTGTAAGTAGCACTCCTGTCTCAACTTCAGGCCGATTTTGAGAAACTGGAGGGTATCCAGAAGTTACCAAACACCTCCTAGAGAACACATCCCCCTCCCCACCTCCACACTTGGCCAGTTAGAACCAGGGCTCTCATCCTACCGAGCTGGTGTTGCTGTTTGAGAAGAATATTCCAAAGTGATTCTGTGGCTTGAGTTTGGTACGTTTCTGGAGTCCTAAGAAAAAGTTATGTGGCTTTGTGTGTTATAACCACGGAAAATGCTGTGGTATATCCTAGTCACCGTCCTTAGCATTCTGCTTACCAACTTTCGACAGTGTCTTCTAAGTTATACCTAATTGCTTCGTCTCCTGTGATCAACGGAATAGTAGGCATTATAACATGGTAGACAAAATCACTTTTCTTTGGCACTTGACTCCAATCTCAAGTTTCAAGTAGATCAAATTCTCATTTTTCCTCTGAGTCTGGGTGTGAGTACAAGGTTTTCAAAGTTGTTATGTGACTAATATAATCGCATTGCATCCATTGAAATTAGTTCTAGTTTGTCTGGAAGTTTCAGCAGCATACTCAATCAAAATTACTTCTCTTTGAACCACGGTTGTTTGAGTTAGAGGAGGGGTGGTATGCTCTGTCTCTAAGACATCTTCTGCTCTCCCCGGACTCCACCCCCCATACTCTTCCAGGTACATTCTCCTCGGTGGTTAGGGCTATGGAAGAAGAGAACAAGCATTGAGCTCACTATCGGACTGCCCACTCATCAGTAGAATGGATGACGGACCTTGGTTTTCCCCCAGTGATTATCTTCTTGGGGGCCTGTTTCCCAGCTTAGAACCTTGACCACATTTTTAGGACACGGGAGGGTGGGGGGAGAACAACACCACAATATCCTGTTTTCTGTGTGTGACTGTTAAGTGGGATCTACATTAAGGAGCAATTGGCTCCTTAGCTTAATGGCAGCAAAGAAGAAACACTTGATTATTGGATCCTGTATCTTGCCTCCTGCTTGCATAATTGTGATGGTTAATTTTATGTGCCGACTCGGATTGCGTTTTTGGATCAGATTAACATTTAAATTGGTTAATTTGGGGTAAAGCAGATTGCCCTCTGTAAGAAGGATGGCCCTCCTGTAATTAGTGGAAGGTTTAACTAGGACAGAAAGCTCAGCCTCCCTGAACAACAGAAACTTCTGCAGCAGACCACCTGTGAATTCTGGTGGCACTGCCAGGGTCTCCACTGGCCAGCATTTGGACTGGACCTGCACCCTCGGCTCTCCTGAGCCTTGATCACAGAGGACCACACCGCTAGCCCACACTGCAGATTTGGGACTTCCTCGTCTCCATGATCACATGAGCCAGTTCTTTCTCATAAATCTTTTATGTCCTATTGGTTCTGGGTCTCTGGAGAATCTTTACTAATACAATAATTAAGAAAAAAAGGAGCTCCACTCTATTGCCTCTTATAGTCATTAAAAGATAGAAAGGATCTAAATTAATTTTTCAGATTAAAATTACTCCCCATTTCCAACTATTCTATAATAGAGTGCTGAAATTGTAATTAGTGCTTCTCTTTAATTGGCAAGTGTGTCAAGGCATAAGTTCAATTTCTACATGTGCCTTTGACACATGGTAACCTTAAACACCAAATATATCAAATATTTTGGAAGGAGTGTATTCTAGTCCTCTTTGTGAGTACACACATATATATGTACATACATAATATGTAAATATTTATATATAAATACACTCCATAAATATATTTATATGTATATAAATATATATTTATTCTGATCTCAAGTATCTGAGAATTAACTTCATATTAACCCTATCTCTAGGAAAAAACTTTAATTTGCCTGCTTTTGATTCTGTTTTTAGAAAATTCTGTCTTCCTGTTGCAAGACTAAATTTATTAAATTATCAGTGATGCAATTGTCACCTACAAGTATCCCAAAAACAGAGAAGCGGCATCCCTATAGAAACATTTTAATTGAGTTTTCACCTATACATTTTTCAATGTTTTTGTTATTACTATTAATTTTTAATTTCCTTTTCTTTCCAAATTGCTTCAATAGACTGAATGTTTTCTCTAAAACTTGTATGTAACATACGTAAATACGGTAATGGTCTAATGTAAGACTTCTCCTCTGAGCTGAGAGGTAAATGAAAATTCTCAATAAAGATTTAAGCATTTATGATTTGCTGTAGTGCTCAGCATGTCTCAAAAGAAAAATCATATTTGAAAACAAATATGATAACCACGTGACGTATTATTTTTTCAGGAGTTTATGTTTGGTGTTGGAACAGAACTGAAGGGCCATCCCACACTGTTTTATAGTAATATATTCTAGATGAGTATTAAAGTATAAAAAGCCAGGTAATGTTCTTTTAAGAAAGACACACAAGGATGCATACAAAAACCCTCTGAAATTTTTGTCTGCATTCATTGAAGATTGGAGAAGTGCTCACTTTTTAGTAATCTGAATGGGACAGACTATACTGGAAGGTGTGTGCTTGGGCTTAAGAAATATAAACCCAGTTGACATGTGTTGTAGATTGAATTACGTCCCTCAAAATATATGTTCAAGTGCTAATCCATGCTACATACAAATGTGGCCTCATTTCAAAATAGGGCCTTTACAGACATAATTAATTCAAGACAAGGTCTTTCTGGATTACTGGGGGCTTTATCAATGTTTTTAGAAGAGGTAAATTTGGACACAGTCACAGAAAGAGAAGAATGCCATGAGAAGACATATAAAGATAAGACACAGAGGAAAACCATGCCCAGATGGAAACAGAGGTTGAAATAACTCATCAACAAGCCAGGCAACACTAAATATCAATAGCAATCACCAGAATCTAAGAAGTGCCAAGTATAGATCCTCCCCTAGTGCCTTTGAAGAGAGCTTAATTCTACCAACACCTCAATTTTGGACTTTTAGCTTCCCAAATTTTTAGAGAATAAATTTCTCTTGTCTTAACTCACACAGTGTATGTTTCTTATCACAGAAAGAGAAAACTATTATAATACTGCATGCATTTAAGAAAAAAATTACCAAGATTTTGCTATGTGTGGAGCCGAGGAATGCACTGGGAATGTTTAGTCTAAAGAGAGTAAACAAAGAAACATGACAACTCCTTATTTCAAATTTAGAAAGAAGAGTTTTGCATATCTTAATGGTTCCAATAAGTGGAGTAACAATCAATGAATTGTACCTATATGAAGAAAGATTACGGTTGAGCATAAGAAGTTATGAATATTTAGGACTGAGAATCTGCAATGACTTTTCTTAGTGGAAATAAATTTCTAATCATGTGAACTTACTAAGGTTACTAAGAAAGAACTCTTAGTAAGCTGAATGGATCCTGCCTGACATTTGAGGTCCCTTCCATTCTGGAAATTTTATAATCAAGAGAAGTGGGATAACAGTACATTAAATATGTAAGCATTCCCTTCATAATCTTATTTCTACCCTGAATTTTAATCTTCCACTTAGCAAATGTTTACTGAATGTCTACATGCACTGTGCTTTTTGGTAAATATGTGGGAGAGAAAAATAAATGCTTATGGAGCCTACTCACATGGAACTTGTAGTTAAGAGGAAAAGACAGACATTTAAACAAGTAAGTACCATGCATCTTGATAAGCTTTATGCTAGAGAAATATTTGCCTTGTCTTGGGAGCCCAAAGTGAAAAAAACTGTTTCTACTTGTGGAGGAAATCATGAACAAAGAAAAAACGTTTACATTTCATTACTTCCACAGGAATATAGACGTGCATTAACGTGATAAAAGCAAAAGAACTTTCTAGCACAAGGAAACAAAATTGATGTGTAGAAGGAAGCAAGTAATCAGAAAAGTATATTATAGCATTGAGGAGATAATAGGAAATGAAACTGGAAAAAAAAAAGGATCATGATTAGTTTGGTGCTTTAAAAGGATGTCTCAATAAGAACAGCACATGTCAGTCAACTACGGGGTATAACCCATTTCCTTTCAAGCTTCCGGGATCAGAATTGTGCTGAGCATTATGGGAATTACACTGCCAGTAGATGTGGCCTAGAATAGCCACCCCCGATCTTTTTGGCACCAGGGATCGGTTTTGTGGAAGATAATTTTTCCATAGACTGGGATACAGGGTTAGGAGGGATGGTTTGGGGATGATTCAAGCACCAGATGCAGCTTAATTGTCACTTGCCATTCACTTAAAGGGTTTTGATAGGAGTCTGCAAACAATTGATGTATGACGGTCTCTGTGCGGTCAAACCTCTCTGCTCACGTTCGTCTGTATTTGCAGCCGCTCCCCAGCACTAGCATCACCGCTTCAGCTCCACCTCAGATCACCAGGCATTAGATTCTCATAAGGAGTCACAACCTAGATCCCTCGCGTGCATAGTTCACAGTAGGGTTCCCGTTCCTATGAGAATCTAATGCTGCTGATCTGACAGGAGGCGTTCAGGTGGTGACGTGAGCAGTGGGGAGCGGCTGTAGATACAGATGAAGCTTCGCTCACTTGCTCACCACTTACCTCTTGCTGTGAGGCCTGGTATTGATCCATGTCCTAGGGGTTGGGGACTCCTGGCCTAGAAGATGAGGTTCCCTTTCCCTCCAGGACTCAGTCAGGCCTGTAGTGAAGCTGGCAACCAGAACTTCCACCTGCTCTCCCCCAGAGGACAGGCTTCTTGCAGAGGCTAAAGGCCAGGTCAGTGCAGGCAGGAGGCTGGGAACACATTTTTTTCCACCCAACTCCACTGCCCTCAGCAAGATAGGTTGAGAATTTTTGAGGAGCGATGGCGCTTTCTCCAATACACTGTCGGGTAGAGGCCCCACCGTGGGGGATGGAAGCAGAGGGGACCAGGGGTGACCATACAGACGCTACTCATAAAGCTCGGCACCAAGCCAAGAGCACCGGGTGCTGTCACCACCCTTATTCTGGAGCAGTGATCAGCAGTCCATTTGCCCCTGGATCTGAAGGCTACGGGAGATCACCAGAGCTCTCCCTAATAGAAGGAATTTCACTTGAAACACAGGCTAAACCACTGAAGCACGAGAGCACTCTCAAATATAAAGGCGATTCTGGTGTTAAGCAATTAAGAGGAGGGTGGTAGCTCCATGAAAGCAACGAGCTAAACTACAGGCCAGCTAGTTTATCAGGAAACAAACAAACAAACAAACGGAGAGTTAGACATCTAATAAGAATTTTACTGGGGCTAAAAGAAACCACAAAGGGGGAAGCTGGAATGGCTCAGCGGGTTAAGCACTCATTTTGCAGCCCTGAAGCCCGAGGATCAAACCTCAGCTCCAGCCCATATGGACCCACATGCTGAACTGGGGTGTGTCCCCAGTTCAGTTCTTGCCGGGGCCTATGTGGTAGGCTCCCAGCCCAGTTCCTGCCCTGCACAGCCCCGCGCCCACCTGTGGAGTGAAACTATATGGAAAACCAATGCTGTCAACTATGGAGACGGCTCTGGGCCCTCCCTCTTCTGTCAGTCTGTTTTTGTCTGTCTGTCAAAAAACAATAAAAATAAATCTTTTTTTTAAAATTGTTTTTGACAGAGAGAGAGATACAGAGACAGAGACAGAAAGAATGGGGAGGGCCCCGACCAGTTTCCATAGTTGCACATCATCAGTTTTTCCACATAGTTTCATTCCACAGGTGGGCATGGGGATGCACAGGGCAGGAACTAGGTACCCCAGTGAGAACCAAACTGAGGAACTCCCCAGTTCAGCATATGGGTCCTCATGGGCCAGGGCCGGGATTCAATCCTTGGTCCCTGGGGCTGCAAAGTGAGTGCTTAACCCACTGAGCCATCCCGGCTTCCCCAAAAATAAATCTTAAAAAAAGAAACCAGGGGAAGCCGGGATAGCTCAGTGGGTTAAGCACTCACTTTGCAGCGCCGGGGACCAAGGATTGAATTTCGGCCCTGGCCCGTGCGGACCCATGTGCTGAACTGAGAGTGCCCCCAGTTCAGTTCTCTCTCTGTCTCTGTCTCTGTATCTCTCTCTCTCTCTCACTGTCTAGAATAAATAATAATAATAAAAAACAATTAAAAAAAAAAACAAACCACAAAGACTCTCTTCAAAAGAATTTCCTCTAATAAAAAGGCTAGATTACATTAGATCAGATTGTGGAGCAATTAATGTCTCCGGCATTTACAAAAACAATAGCACCATCAGCCCGTCAGAGGAGCCTAAAAGCTAGACATGGTAACAGAGGACCCAGCTTACCAGAGAGAGCCAGGTCAGGCAAACAGATTCAAAGACAGTCTTGTTAAAACTCTGGCAATCCCAGAGTGACTATGAGCATGGACAAGGCGGTGGCCTTTGAGCAATGACACCAGAGCCATTGCACAGTGACGGAAATACACCTCATGTCACTGAGGGAAGACCAGGTAGAAGGTTGTTGTCATAACCCACGAGAGATTACGGTGGCCTAAATGAGGGTCCTGCAATAGCTCTGAAAAAAAGAACAGTCAAGGAATGTGTGTGAGGTCAAATCAGAGACCTTGGCCATACAGTGGTTATAATCTGTAAGGAGTAGGAAGTAATCTGGCATGATTCCTAGATTTCAGCCTTGTCACCCAATGAACAGTGGACCGAATAAACTTGACATAGAAGAGGATCAAATATAGGGTATAAGGTTAAAGGTTATATCCTGAAGTCTACCCTTTCCGTTTAGAATACTTGTCAGGAATTTAAATGGGGATTGACTAAAACTGTGGACCACCTGGGGATTATCTGGGGGCTGGGGGCGGGAGGGGGCTTTGTTAGAAATGGAGCGTCTCAGCCCACATTCCAAAATGATTGAGTCAGAGTCTATGTTTTCCGAAGGAGCTCCCTCCTGGCCCAGTGATTTGTAGGCACATTAAAATTTGCCAGGCATTGTTCTAGTGGACTGTGGGATACACAGGTTCAGAGATCAGCAGGAAAATTTGAATTGGGATTAGATTGTGGAAGGCAAGGTATTATCATAAATAAAACTGTAAATGATGCGAAAATTGTGTGCATCTTCACACAGTGAAAAGTTGACCATCCATTCCATTTTAATGACAGACTGCATTGGAGGTTGACAACTTCCACGTATAGTATTTGTAAATCCTAATTAACTACTAAAATTATCAAGTTGTAAAAAAGTCAAGTTCATCAAACTAGAGTTCTGTTTTATGAGTATTGTGTTGCTGGTCCCTATGGTACATAATACAATGTATCTGAGCATATTGCAAAATGCCAGCTAAATGGCATTGTTGATGAGACAGGAAACAGAGGATGTATAGACGCAGATCCATTTTCTAGACTTCTGAAGTTCTCACCATTAACCCACGTAAGCTAGTGCACTTACAAACCCTCTTCCTATAAATGGGATTTAGAAATGATTTATACCTGGCAGATAATTCACACAGAAAGTCACTATTTGGAAAATTTGTAAACTTTCGCAGCATAACTTTTCTACAGGCATAAATTATTCTTTTCTATAAATAATAGACACCACTGTGGTTTCACCCTTCTAGAGCCAATTTGTCAACCCAGACCTCACGCGGGGCAGGCAGTCAGAAAGCTGTGTCTAAACTCATCAGCGTTGTGTTTTTCAGCTTGGTTCCAGCATTTCAACCCACAACGCTCACTGGGCCCTGAAGAGTGGAGTGCATTTAATTACAATCTGACATGTGTGTTCTGCAGAAACAAAAGTCTGTGAACCGAGGGTGATGATTAACTGTTCTACTGGATAATTGCTTCAACTAGTACTTATATTATGCTGCATTATCTCTTTTGAAAAAAGTGATTATTGGCCTTTTGTGCAGCGATTATCCGATGTCAGTGCAATCTTGCTGTTTTAACCCTTGTCAGAGTTTATGTTTAATGTACTTCCATTACTGCGAGGGGTGTGACTGTAGGTATTCTTTCTCGGTTGAGAAAGCTACTGGAACCCCTCTCTCATGGCTTGCTTTCCCTGCCTGATGCATGCCACATCTGCGGGTCTTTTGGAGGAAAGGAATAAAAGGTAGGACGATACCATATTCAGGAGGAGGATAAGATAGATGCCCACCTTTTGTGTACGGGCCACCATGGCAAATGCCTTTGAGGCTGTGATTCAGACGCAAAGTCAGCAAGCTGGTAGGGTTTGGAGAGCTCTGAGGAGAGAGCTGACATACCAAAACGACAGGTTTTTAATGCGAACAGAAGTGACGATGCTCGGGCTTTCCTCATTTTTGTAAATATAGGACACAAATTCACAAGGAGTTATCACAATGAGCCCACGTCTGTTACCAGTGATAAGGAAAAATATTATGAGGCTCTAAAATTCATCCCAGCAGGCCCAAGAATGAAGGAGACAGTGCAGGGAGCCTGTTAATGAGGGCCAGCTGACAGAAGACTGCTCACACTCCTGAATGTGTGTTGGAGCTTCGATGCCCTGTCTAGGTGACAGTTCAGCACTAGGTGCACCATCACATCCCATCTGCATGAATATTCAGCGCTGCCTGCAGCCAATCAGGAGTAGCTAGTGTTCTTCCTTAAAGACAGTGTTCCTGTCATAGAACTGCCCACACCTCACCTCCCCCAGCCACCTTAACCTGTAGCCAACGTAAGTTCTTTTCAGAATAACTGACGTCTTTCTTTCCAGTACGTGATATAAAAAACAAAATGCTGTCACAGATAGTTGTGTTTCATCTTTTCTTGTATCGCTGAGTAGTATTCCATTGTGTAAATAGACCACAACTTCTTTATCCAGTCATCTATCAGAGGACACTTTGGTTGATTCCATGACTTGGCCACCGTGAATAGTGCTGCGATAAACATTGGGGTACGTGTATCTTTGTGAATTAAGGTTTTCAGGTTTTTGGGAAGATACTCAGGAGAGGGATGGCTGGGTCATATGGCAATTCCATTCCTAGTTTTTTGAGTGATCTCCACACTGCCTTCCATAGGAAACAATGTAATTGTTATCAACCCATGTCATCCCCCCCAAATTTAACAATACCAAATGAATAAAAAATAAAATAAAAGATGAGAAACGCTTTTTTAAAGAAATGCTGCTGGCCACCAGAATGGCAGGTGTTTGCTGTCTCCACCCCGGAGTCCCTGGGTGACTCAGACTTCATGCCCAGAACTGGTCCCTCTTCTTTCTTTCTCTTTTTTCTAATGTGTTTTTTTTTATTATTGTTAGATTTATTGGTATGACCTTGTTGGCAAAAACTACATAGGTTCTCGGTGCACGATTCTACATGACATTGTCTATGCATTGCCTTCTGTACTTAGCACCCAGAGTCAGCTCTCAAGTACAGCCCAATAAACCCTTCCTTTCATAAAGGCTTTCAGCCATGGAAGTTGGGATTGTGTTCAGCATTAGCCAAAAGTGCAAAATCTCATCTTTCCAGAGCTTTTTATCTGTGTGTAGGTAATTATCTACCTTACAGAACTTTCTTCCTCTCCAAAAACCTCTCATCTTTCAAGCTCATGGTTTCTCAGAAAGAAAGGAAAAAGAAAAAGAAAAAACAACTTGCAGGATCTCACTGCATTTGGTTGATTTTTGTTCTACTGAGAAGGTTGGGCATAACTGCCATGAGAAACAATGTCGCTGATGAGATCAGGATATATAGTATTTGAATGTTTTCCTTGAGGTGTAATTGATACGCAGTAAACTGGATACATATAAAATATATCATTTG
This sequence comes from Craseonycteris thonglongyai, assembly GCA_004027555.1. Taxonomy (NCBI): domain Eukaryota; kingdom Metazoa; phylum Chordata; class Mammalia; order Chiroptera; family Craseonycteridae; genus Craseonycteris; species Craseonycteris thonglongyai. The sequence continues at coordinate 57,329 of PVKE010001155.1, read as the reverse complement.
ATCAGTTTTTTAAAATATATACACATCCCAAAATAGCACCAAAATTAAAATGAAGAGATAGATCTCTTAACCCCCAAAGTTTGCAAATATTTCTTAGGAATCTCTTCCTTTTTCTTTTCTCTGAAACCGTCCGCTCTCTCTCCAGACCATCACTGCTTTGCTGATCTATACATACGTTTGCCTTTTCTATACAGCTAAATATATATGGAATGGTAAAATGTGTATTCTGACTTCTTCCACTCAACAAATATTGGGGGGATTTATACATGTTGTGTATATCAATACTGCATCACTTATTGCTTATCAATATGCCACTGTCAAGAAACACCACAATTTGTATTTATTTTACCTGTTGGAGTGGCATTTCTGCTGTTTCTAGTTTTCTTTACACAGAAAGCTTTTATGAACATGTGTTAACTAGTATGCACTGGCACATAATTTATTTTCTCTTAGGTTACTTAGAATTAAGATGTTTGGATCATAGCTACTAGGTATATGCATCATGTCAGTAATAAAACTTTATTTTCATGGGTGTTTATTTTTATAAATCTTATAAAATTTTTTGTTTTCATAAGGTTGTTGGAAGTAATAAATTGAATAGTGAACATAAAGTCCTTGAGACACTTTGCCTGGTGTGTAGTGAGAACTCAAAAAATAGTAGCTGACCTACTATGTCAGAGAAGCATAATAACAGAGGGTTATAAGAGAGGGCAGAGGACAGAAGAGAAGTTAGAAAAAAAATGTCAGTATCAGGCAAAAGATGGCCAAAACAATGCTCACCACGGTTGTCCATCCTCTTCAGGATGGATAGAATCAGGGTCACAATGCGTTTGATAGGGCATTAAAAAAAATCAGAAACAAAAACAAAAACATGATGACTTGGCGTAACTACAATTCAAGCTGATGCAGGCAGAATTCTGATTTGTTCCCTAACTACTCCCCTGTGCTAAATTCCTCATTATCCCTGACACTCCTCTCATCTCCTCCACGTATCAAAGCATTGATCTTCTAGTCATATTTGATTTATAGAAATCTTTTGCAACTCATTTGCAATCAATCAGCCAAACCACTCTTTATGTTTTCTAGTACTGCCTAAATCCCCAGTTTTGTCCAGTTATCAAAAGCATTTCTATGTAGGCATTTGCAAGGCCTGGATTCTAGCCTCAACCAGCAGTAACTTAGACAGAGGCTGTCTGCTTCCCTACTATGACGGGAGTGGTAACCAGGAGGGTTCAAGTTCATGGAAGACCATGGGCATTAGAGTGACTACAGATTGGAAAATCATTACCATTATCATCAACCCCAAAAGTTTTACGGTACTTGGTGATATCTTTGCCTAAACTTCCTCAGGCTTTGGTGTCTTCATCTTTAAAAAAATGTTGTAACACTTGCCCTTTGCATTATCCTACATCTCAAAATCAATAAACCATGAAGAAATGTTTCTTAAAAGGTAAAGCAATTTATGTGAGTATGCATTGCTAGTTTATTCAAGAACTTTAATGGAAATATGCCATAGGTATTGAAACAAAAAGAAGAACTATTTTGAGTGACAAGTTATTTCTAATCCATAAAGCTTAAAAGGCAACCCTAGTTATGTATGTGTGTGTGTGCGTGTGCGTACTTGTGTGTGTGGTGCACACATGTGTGAGTATATACATTTGCCCATCAAACCATCTGGTTGGGATTATTTATAATATAGTTTTACTTTTTGACACTGCAAGTAGCTCTATTTTGTAACTGTAGAAATGTGTGTGAAAATGTTGTTGAAATCACTTTGGGAGTCACTACACAGTACAGGTTTAATCCTCATAGCCTATGTTTAGGTGTTTCATTCAATTTAATGGCCCAGCTTTTAGGCCAAATATACATTACTAGCCACCCACCATTTGCTATTTCACAAAGAAGTTTGCCCTGATAGAGCACATTATCAAAGATTCCATAATCAGAATATTTGAGCTTAGTATTGGACTCTGTCCCAAATTAAGAAAACCTGACAGACTAAAATGTTTTCCTATATAGCTGCACATGTGGACATGTAAATATAAATTAGGATTAAATTTAAAGTAAATAAGAATTCAGTTCCTGGATCACTTAGGGCCAATTTCACAGGCAGAGGAATGACACAAGGCTAGTGGCCACCACACTGGAGACCAAAGACATAGAACATTCCATCGAGGACAAAACTTTCTACAGAGTGCAGCTACAGACTCTTATTTGAAATGATATTGATGAACATTCAGAAACTTCATTGCCCTTGTCAATATCCACCAAATCCTCAAGTTCAAGAAAACTTAAAGGAAGGGATTTTGTATACAATTTTATCTCTAGTGGAAATTCGTCTAATGTAATTTTCTGTAAGAAAGAAATGACAATATCTGCCTCATTGTTTATTTTTGCACATATGATAACATAAAAATACAAGATTTATCTTTAACAGAAAAGTTGTATATTTGGGTATGGCTTTTTTTGAACATTTCATTCTTATCTTGCAAAGTTAAGTTCAAAGCACTCCTTGTATTTCAATATTGAGATGCTGGTCAAATGTTCATCTATCACTTTGAAGTTAGACAAATCAGAACATTTACTTATTAGTCATTTCTACCACCAGAAAACTAACAAAATTGAAGACAGGAATATACTAGGTACTGTATCTTCATGATGAATATTTCCTGGAAAAAACAAAAACAAAAACATTACATATCAATGAAATGCTCCACTGGACATTTTAACCTATTTTTTTTTATATCCTTAGAAACACTTAATTCATTGAGTTGTTCACCTGACATTTTTACAGATTGCTTTGATTGTAAAAACGTCATTTTAAAATGACGTTTTTACACTGTCTGGTCTTAAAAACATCAAATAGGAGATAATTTTTCATTTGAAGTTATTAAAAATGACTATAATCATAAAAATGTCATTTTAAGATAATTCTGTATTTGACCTTTTTACACTTAGCTGCTCCTTTATTGGCTTCCTTAAAAATTTGATATTAGAAAGAGAAGTTAATAGAAATTAAAGGCTATACTTGAAAATTCCGATCAGGATTCTGCTGCTAATGTTGCAATAGTCCTCAGGGAATGGTTTTATTACCACTCTCTGGAGGTTTTCCTCATATTGACTGATTCTCATAATAATCCCACTGCAATTCAGGGCATTACAGTAGGCACATGTATATATGCAGGCACATGTGAGAGCTTGTGGGTGTGCTTGTGTGTGTGTGCATGCATGTGTGTGCAGCAATAGTGACGTACAACCACTTACTTGTACCTACTCACAAATAATTTATGACTCTTTACAACTTTCAGCTCCATTTTCACAATTTGATAGCTTATGACTCTACAGACAAATTATACAATAGCCATTTTCCCTCAGTTATGGTGACTCTGAGTATGGCTTTGAAGTCGAGTAACTGTGACAATGACTGGGTTACAGATATACTTTTCTTCTAAACCTATGCATTGCTACACATGCAATAATTTTGATTTTGTTTCTATACATGCTTGTAAAGGAAGCACAGTAAGACTGGTACCTGATACCGGTATTTATTCAATGCTTTTCTGGTGTGTGATAAATATTCTCATATTTTGGGTGAACAGGGATAGTGCCAATAAGAATGTTTGGAGCACCTATTAAATGATAGGTAATAATGGGAAAATTTTCCTTGCATTGATTGATTCTCCTAACAAATCTGTGAGGGATACAGTATTGACTTATATCCATAAGGAACCAGGATTTGAAACCAGGCAGGCAAAAACACTAAGATAAATGAGCTTTCAGGTTTTTTTTCTCAACTGCTACTTATACTCATACGGTGGGACACACTGAATGGGGGGATTATTACCACAGGAGATTGGCTTCAGTGGTAGAGAGTCTAAAGAGGCATCTAAGAGCATCCTCAGTGTCCTTCTCCTATTTCAGCTACTCCCCTCTTGTAAGCAAAGCATGCACTGAGGCAGACAGGCAGCTAGGACATAAAGAGTACAACAAGGACAATGATTTCAAATTTTTTCTGCTCTGAGACTTCTGAGTCTCTGGAAACCAGTGAATGAAAATCAAAGGTATGGATCTTCCTGGGGTGAATTCCGGTGGGACTTTTGCCAACGGGCACCATAGGGTCATCCAAAGAAAGGCTGATATAGGACGTCTTCGCTGTACTCCTTCTCACTTCTTGGGGAATAGGGGAGGGTCAGAACAGATGACATGGGTGTTTTTTAAAAGCCTTCAACCTGAGAGAAGTCTAAAAGCCCCTTCCTGGTGTCTGAAGAGGGAACTGATGACCTGCCTTTGTTGTAGCCCCAGCCAGCAATAGTGGGGGCTGTCCTGGCTCCCCCATTCTAAGGTTCCCCAGCAGCCAGACCCAATGTCAGCCCACTGAACCAATACAGAGAAATAACTCAAATAAAAGGGTGCGTAAGCTAGAGACAGGAAGAACAGAAACAAATGTGGACAGTGCCACACAATGGAGGCCTGTTAGAAAAGGCAGGTATAAACCTAACAAAATGATACTAGTATTTAAGGAGACTCAAATCGAGCACACACTTAAAAAAAAATTATGGAAAACTAAAAAAAGATTCTTTTTATCTTAAAAAATTTTAGTAGAAAATTGAAAGAAAAGATCATTATTGAGATTCAAGTTAGTGCCTTAGAAGATCAATGTAAAGAGGCAGGCAATAAAAAAGATCACTCTAAACTAGAGAAAGTACTGCAGACTGCATAATCTTAAATTGGTATAGGTTTTGAGAATAAAACACACTCATAGACATTTACTAGTAAAATCCAGGAAATCCAAAACCAAGGGAAAAATACACAAGTTTTCACACTGAAATAAAAATTATTTACTCAACAAAAAGAATGAGATCAGCATAAAAGTTCCACCTGTAACTCTTAGGTATGAAGATAGTGAGATGGCATTGATAAACTACAAAGAGAGAAGTTGCCAAGTCCAAAACCATGATGCCATTCAACTATCAGGGCATTATAGAAAGATATGCAAGAAATAAGAATATTTATTAACTACTGAAGAAATATGGACTTACCAAAATTCTGTAAACCAGACAACAAATGAATCAGAAAATACAGCACGAAAGAAAATAAAACAAGGATGAGCCCTGAAACTTTTTCTTGTTTGGAATATCCTTCTATTGTACTTTTACCCTTTACTCTTATTTTTTCTAACCCCAGCTATCTGCACAATTAAATAAAAGGTAATTATAAGTTAAATAGGATGTGTAAAATAAGTGTTAATAGAGAGCCCTGAAGCTGAAGTGTTTACATACAAAGATAATCATAAGGATCAGAAGTGAAAGTATAGTATTAAAACAGTTATTATAAAAGAGGAAGAAAAAGGTAGGCAGCAAGATGGTGGGTAATGCAAGTAAGATGGCAGAGGTAAGATTGTTTGAATGTGGAGAACAGTAAAATTACTTTCACATTGTATTGAAGACAAGTGTTTTCATGATCACTCATATAAATTAAAACTAATGCGGTAGAAAAACACAGAATTTAGAAATTATAGGGGAAGCTGGGATGGCTCAGCAGGTTAAGTGCTCTCTTTTCAGCCCCGGGACCGAGGATCAAATCCCGACCCCAGCCCGTGTGGACTCATATGCTGGTCTGGGGTGGGCTTCCCATGTGGGAGGCCCCCAGTTTGGTTCTCCGCCTCTGGTTCAGCCCCTGGCTTGAAGGGGTTCCTGCTCTGTGCGGCCCCCACCCCCCTGTGTGGAATGGAAGCAGGGAGACTAATACAATATTAAAAAGGAGAATATAAGGTTAAAAGCATTTGTCAAGACAGAAAGGAACATTGTATAAAAACAGAAAGCATGACTTATGGAGAAAATATTATAATCATTAACTTGTATGTGCCAAAGTAGCTGATAAACTAGTATCAGAACCACAAAGCAACTTGATTTACTATATAATACTAGTGGGATATTGCCATAGGTCTCCTTTAAAACCCAACAACACATGAAAGAAAAAAAAAGTAAATGTGGAACATTTAATGTAATCAATACAGTTTTTTATATATAGATTGTTAAATTCCATTTAACATTGTTTTACTTATATCTGTGAACAGTAGAAAAATGAAAATAGGGGAAAGCCGGGACGGCTCAGCGGGTTGAGCGCTCGCTTTGAGGCCATGAGGACCGAGGATCGAATCCCGGCTCCGGCCCAGGCAGGACCCACGTGCTGAACTGCGGAGTTCCCACAGTTCGGTTCTCTAACTGTCTCTGTCTCTGTCTCTCTCTCTATCTGTCAAAAAGTAAAATAGAAATAACTATGCAC
>PVKE010001155.1:0-50944 GCA_004027555.1 Craseonycteris thonglongyai | reverse complement strand
GAAAATAAAAAATTCTGATGCTCCCAAATTTCTAATTCCACATGTAAGGACCTTGGAAGTTGAAACTGCGTCATAACATCAAGTAAAAAGCAAACAGACAAACAACACTTTCCTTGGAGCCATAAGAGAGGTGAATACCTGGGCAAACAACATTCCCCAAGTTTAGAGCTAGAGGAAAACACAGGGAGTCATGTCTTACCGGAGATGAGACTCAGCAGCAGAAACCACAGCGGGACCAGGTGCTGGGGGAGGAAAACCTGTCTCTAATTGATGAATTGCTGGAGGCTCGCTGTAGACAACTCGGAGTAAAACACTCCAGGAGAGCCCAGTCAAAACGGAACCCACACACTTCTGTGAATTTAGTTCTAGGAGAAGAACTAGGTTCCCCTGGTAAGTATCATGGGGGGAAAAAACAACACTTCCTGCTTCCGGTGAAGGGTGGGTAAAATACCTACAGCTGACCCTTGAACTACTGTGCTGTAGGAAGTTAGGGATACTGACCCTTCCCACTACACACAGTCAAAAATCTGCTTGTAACTTTTAACTCTATTGTTGGCCCTTTTATCTGCGGATTCAATGATCAAGAACACTCTTTTCTGTCTTCTATTGGGAACATGCAACTGGTAAATAAACCAGCTGGTAATGTGAAAAAACACTGGTTTTCATCCATGGTTGTTTGAATCCTCAGAGATCCTCAAAGGGTCAACTGAAGACAAGTGCTCACCGAAAATAAATATGTGTATAGGAGGTCCCATACAGTTCGAACCAACATTTTCAAAGGTCAGCTGTGTTGTACATTAGGACAGAGCCCTTTCTAAATGAGAGGAGGGTAAAGTGAAATATTTAAAGAGTTGACAGAAAGGGGGGGGGGGGAACCACTAGAATTATTTACCCTGAAAAATTCTCCTTCATTTCTGATAAAGACTTTCTCAGGCAAACAAAATTCAAGAGAATTTGTTGTCAGTAGATCTTCTATGGGAGAAATATTAAAAGAAATCCTTTAGAAAAAAGGAAATTAATATAGGTCAGAAACAGATAAAAGTTCATTCAAAATGTTAATTGCAACCATGTATTCAATTATACTGTATGGTTATATATAAGTAAAGTGAATGACCATAACAATGTTAAGGGAAGATGAGAAGAGAATTAAAATTATGTTACATTATCAAGTACTCACTGCCTATGAATCATATCATGTTATTTGAGTGGATTTGTATAATTTTCAAATATGTATTGCAGACTTTATGGAAACCACTAAAAAATGTTAAAAGAAATATAATTGATATGCTAATAAATGCAAAAAATGGAATCCTAAAACTTTAATTAGGCAGAAAAGGGTGGAAGGCAAAAAGAGGAATGAAGAACAACAAATAGAAAACAGCAACAAATATGGTAGATAGTAATCCACCTATATCATTATTATTCATCACTTTGAATGTCAATGGTCTAAAGGCATCAAAAGACAGATGATAAAAAAAGCAATAATCAACTATATGTTGAGTAGAAGAAATTACTTTAAATATAAAGACAGAAACAGATAAAAGCAAATGGATGAAGAAAAATATACCATGTCAGCACTAAACAAAACAAAGCAGGAGTAACTATTGCCTTTTCAGAGAGAACTTCAAAGTAGGAATTTAGCAAACATGATCCCCTCACATTGCTGGAGCAAATGCAAAATTTTCCAGGTACTGTGCATGTATTATATTAAAACATTCATATACCACTGTCTCAAAAATTTCACTCCTATGGAAATCTGTTCCATAAAACTTTTTAAAAATTAAAAAAATAAACATTCATTGTGTCAATACATATATTATAGAATTGTGAATGGCTGTCAAAAAAATGGAAACAGATTGAATGCCCATTAACAGGAAAATGGTTAAATAACTTACGGTGTACCTACCCATATTGTGAATAATTGGATAGGCATTAAAAAGAATTACTCTTTCAGGCTTCTTAGAGGTACTAATGCCTGGTACTTTGGAGTGAGAATGTTAAGATGCAAAAACCGTATAAAATGTTTCCATTTTTTAAAAAAACAAAGGCCTTGAGGTATCAAAACACTGTCCCGGTAGCCTGAGCCTGAAGTCACGGCAGTATGAATGGGAAGATAGTGATGGGAAATAGAATAGGGATGGAAATAGATAGGAATGGAGAATAGAAAGCCAGAGACTGGGAGCTTCTTTGACAATCAGCAATTCTCAAGTCAAATTACTAGCTGAGTCTTTGAGGAAATTTACTAATAATAGTTATTTTTTTCCATCTAGGTTCTGAGTGTGTTTGTGTATGTGGGGTGTGTGTGTGTGTGTGTGTGTGTGTGTGTGTGTGTGTGTGTGTGTTGTATTGGGTACAAGCATGCTGTGTGTGTGATATAGACTATAGATAGAATATGTATGAGTGAGAAAAATAATATATAGAGAGAGAGATTCTAGAAATACCTGAGGAGAATGACAATAGATTTTTAAAATATAGATTTGGCACAAAGCTGGTCACTAGATATCTTTGTGAACATCATTTGAGTAGAGTGGTAGGAGTTAGAAGAGAAGTGGCACAGAATTAATAAGAGAAGTGTGTCATTAACACGAAAGGACAATAGCAGTGGAAAGAAGCCACAGTTAGATCTTGCCTATGGATATCAGAAAACAATATACAGGGCAAGCCAGGATGGCTCAGTGAGTGAAGCAGATTAAGGGCTCACTTTGCAGCCCTAGGGACCAATGATAGACTCCCAGCCCCAGCCCGTACCGACCCATATGCTGAACGGGGGTGAACTTCCCATGCGGGAGGCCCCCAGCCCAGTTCCAGCCCTGTGGGCCCCGCCCACCTGTGTGGAACTGAAACCATGTGGAAAACGGATGACGTACAACTATGGAGACGGCTCTGGGCCCTCCCCCTTCTCTCTGTCTCTGTCTCTTTCTCTGTCAAAAACAAAAAATCTTAAAAACTATTAAAAAAAAAGGAAACAATATATAAAAAGTCACATTAAGAGAAACCTCTCTAATCTGGTGAGCAAAATATACACAGAAGACCGTGAAGTACAGAGAGTCCCAAACAAAATGAATCCAAAGGGGCCCACAGCAAGAAATATTATAATTAAAATGTCAAATTTTAAAGACAAAGAAAGAATCTTAAAAGTAGCCAGAGAAAAGCTGTCAGTTACCTAAAAGGGAGCTCCCAATAGACTGCCATATGATTTCTCAACAGAAACTTTGCAGGCCAAAAGGGACTGGTGGAAAATATTCAAAGTGATGAAAAGCAACAACCAACGCCCAAACAGTAATCTACCCAGCAAGGCTACCATTTAAGATCAACAGACAGATTAAGAGCTTCCCAGACAAGAAAAAAAAGATAAAGGAGTTCATGACCACCAAACCATGAGGAATCTTAAAAGGATTTCCTTACTTTAAACAAAAAAGAATGAGAAGAAGAAAAGAATAATAAAAAATATATATGAATAATAAAACGGCAATAACTACATATCTATGAATAATTATTTTCAATGTAAGTGGAAAATACTCCAATGAAAAGAGACATGGTCAATGAATGAATAAAGAAACAAGACCCTAACATTTGCTGCCTACAACAGACCCACTTCAGATTGAAAGACACACATAGACTGGAAGTAAAGTGATGGAAAAAGATATCTTGTGAAAATGGAAACAAACAATAAAAGAAGCTAGGGTAGAAATACTTATACTCAAAAAAATAGACCTTAGAACAAAGCTTATAACAAGAGACAAAGAAGGTCCCAGTAATCCTACTTCTGGGTATTTAACTGAAATAAATAAATAAATAAACAAACAAACACTATTTCAGGGGGACATGTGCATCCAAATATTTATTGCAGCATTATTTACAGCAGCCAAGAAAATATGGGGGGCAACCTGGGAGTCCAGCAATAGATAAATAGATAAAGGAGAAGCCGTACATGTATAAAGTGGAATATTACTTAGCCATAATAAAGAATAAAATTTTGCCATGTGCAACAACATGGATGAACCTGGCGGGTATTGTGCTGAGTGGGATGAGTCAGACGAAAAAACGCAACTGCCGTATAATCTCCCTTATATGTGGAATCTAAAGAACAAAATAAATGAACAACAAAAGAGAAACAAACTCATAGGTACAGAGAACATTTTGAAGGTTGCCAGATGGGAGGTGGTTGAAGGGATGGGTGAAAAGGGAGAGAGGATTAAGAAGTACTAACTGGAAGTTATAATAGCCCTGGGGATATAAAGTGTAGTGTAAGGGATATAGTCAAGAATACAGTAACAACTATGCATGGAGTCAGATGGGTACTAGATATACTGGGGTAATCACGTCACAAATTATATAAATGTCTAATCACTATGTTGTACACCTAAAATTAATATAACATTGTATGTCAAATGGAATTGAAACATAAAAAAATAAAATAAAAAGCATAAGGCACATTTAAAACCAGTATTTGGAATAGAATCTTAAAATAAGTAAATTAATTATTAGTGGAAACCTTAGAATATCTTGTGCATATCCGGCCAAAGCAATGTAAGACCTTAACATTCACCATGAGTAGCCAAAGGGGTCCTCGTGATTGGTACTTTTGGGAAGAAAAAGCAAATTTGGGAAAGATAAATGTGAAAGTAGAGTTTGGGCATTTACATACAGAGAGAGAAAAAGAAAGGAATACAAACACACATATGCACACATACACCCTGGAAATGAGAGAAGTATCAAGCTGTGAGGCAAAGAAAAGACTTCTAGGCTATAAAGAGCCTGCCCAAAGGAATGTAAGGCCATAGATTTTAGTTGGATGACTTTAGCTAAAAGGTCTCAAAAGAAATCCTGCAATCCGCCCGGCCTCTCGTGAGTAGGAGAGATATGATCCCCTCTGGCCAGATGAAACAGCTGCAGCACGGTGAGTTTAATCAAACTGCCCCAGCTCCTGTGGCCAAAGCCAGCAGATGGATGTCAGCCCACTGTCGTCATTTGCAACAGCATGCTGAACTCAGTAAGTGTGCATCCTAAACCAGACGCTGTCTCTGCACGTGGCTGTGATTGTGTAGCTCAGCACTACTTAGGTGACCTCACAATACGAGCCCAGGTGGGCATAGAGGACGTGGTCCTCCTGAATCTCCCTGTAGATGGGATGCTACAAGGGTGGCTGTTCCTCTGAGGCTTCAAAACACGGAAGTCCTCTGAACATTCATAAAGCAAGGACCTTCTGAGGTGACGAGCTTCCTGAAATCAGCGTTAATTTTGAGGACCCTAGGTTTAAAAATCTCTATTGACCCATTGGACGCCAGAGAGGTGGACGGATTCATGGATCCACCTCTTATGTTGGGCAGCTACTTCTCACACAGAAAAAGGACCAGTCATCGAACTGGAAAGTGGTATCAATTGTACCTTTCGATTTATAGCTTTCCTTGTTTCACTTCGGTATGGCACTGATCTGTTCCTATATGCAGTTGTGTTCATTAATGCTCTGGAAAATTACAAGAGGATTCCTGTGGAATTACATTTTACATTCACCCGAATACCAAAACAATTCAGTATGACTCATATTCTAACAATAGGACTTAATAGTGATTGTGTCACTTACTATAGCATGTTGCCAAACAATTGTTCTGTGCAGTTGATGAACATTTGAATAAATGCCATCCCTGCCTGTACTCAATTAAAACTACAGCACTGATAATTAATATCACCATTATTCATAGCAAGTTATGTCTGTGGGTATTGTGTGTTCTAGGAAATGACTGGAGGAATAAATGTTCACTTTCATTTATATCTTGCTCAGATGTATTAAAATGTAATTTGCATAAAATACATGCATCATTCTAAATATATGTAGCTGTAAGTTAAGAGAGCAACTTTCTCATCTGCTGGATGATTGAGAAAATAAATAATTAAAAATAACTAAAAATGCATAAAGACAAATGCCTCATTTCTTATAGCTTATTTGGTCAAGAAAGCATTTTGTATTCGTTTCCTGAGAGATAGATATGATTTGTAATAGTTAGAATGAGTAGTTACACACATACACACACACACACACACACACACACACACAATTGGATAAAAGAGAGCTATTCACTGTCTAAAATAAAAATTTTATTAAGTTACTGAGATTAAGTGATCAGAGGTCCTATAAATTGTTATCTGGGAGATATAAAACTAAAAGTGCTTCAGTCATTAACATATTAATAAACCAAATTATATTGTTCTGAAAGCCCCTAACTTTAAGGATATGAGACACAAAATAAGCATATTTTGATGGTAGGGAAGGAAGAAACAGTATATTTTTATAAACAAATATGGCATGCACTCTACAATTCAAAGATGTGTTTCGTTCTATCTACCATTACCACCAAAAAGAGGCCACAAATTGAAAGCTTTGAAGATTGCTGGACACCAAACTCATCTCACCTATAGTGTCCGTGAGAAATCTAAACATGTTGTACCAATGTATCACCTTCAAACTCTGAAGGAAACCAACACATTCTTTTGGAAATACCTCAACTTGCTTGCAATATTCTACTAATTAGTCCTTTTTAATTTTAAAGTAGAATAATATATAACACAGCACAATATAAAGCAGGTTTAGTGGCACAATAGGGTGAGAAATGTTAATATATCCATTACTCCACGATTACATCCAAAAATGAATTCACTTGAACATTAATGGACTGGGGCAGAAGAAATTAAAAATAGCCCTCCCATGAAATATTCCTCTCCTGATTACTGGGAATGCCTGTATGGAAAAAAAGAAGGCAGGTAACTGGACCAATGATTGTCAGGCTGGTAAGTGACCTATTGATACATAAACTAATGGCACACGCTTTGAGAGTCCTGATACGTCATATGGGTTTTGGAGGATGACCCGGCTTTGGGATTGCTTTCAATAAACAGATCTATGATCTAGGAATTTATGAAGGCATGGCTCTCAGAAGAACATCATGAAAGTATTACAAATCTCTAAGGTATGAAACAAAGATTTTTAAAATAATCTACATTCATCTTAAGGTCTCCGTGAACTAACCTAATAAGGTCTTTAGCAACCAATTTACTGTCAGAGAGTTGGAGATCCTTCCAGGAATTTCAATACTGTGTAAGATGTGTGTTTTATGTGACTACTAACTTTTATTTTACCTTACCTACATCTAAACATCTTCACCAGATGTAAGGACTGGGTACAGACATTGACACATATTTCAAACTGCCCACACATGTCTCGTGTGTGTGCGTGTGCATGTGCGTGTGTGTGTGTGTGCGTGTGCGTGTGTGTGTGTGTGTGTATGTGTGTGTGTTTTCTTCTGGAAATTGTTTTACAGTGGTTCCTGATAAACCAAAGAAAATCAAGTACCAAAAATTGAAACTAACACAGTCTACTTTTTCATTTTTAACTTTAAAATTCATTTTATGTTTCTCTGTGTCCAACCAAAGAATGATTTCCAGTCCTTCCTTTTTCTCTGCACAAAGCAAGTCAATCACTCACTCTCCACTCAGAGGTCCATCTATCAGTTTATGCTCTGTTCCAAAAGGATCTTTGTAGTTGATAGAGTCTTTTCAGTCATAGGTTGTATAAAAGTATTACCAGTGTTTGGAGTTCAACCTCTATGCTTCTCCTCTACCAATTGTTTTCAACTCCAACTTCTAAGACTTCCTGCCTGAAGCTCTCATCCTACAGTAGCTGTCCTCAGCTTACATCCCTTATGGAAAGGATGCTCTATAATGCACAAAATGTCCTCAGCTGATGGTTATATACAAACTGCTGCATACACACATATGTGCACACACACACACACAAATACTCTCATTAAGAATAATTGTTCTGAGATAATTTATCTTCAGTTTGTAGTATTTGCGATATGGCCTGCTACGGCCATGATTCCATTTCATGACCAAGAAATGTAATGAGGAAAGCTATGATCCATAATCCAGGCCTCATTATCATTTTGCTTTAATCAGCTGGGTTGATTGACTCTGAAAATGAGAAGGGGAGGTATTACAATATAATAGAATGGTAAATGTGTAAATCCACTTACAGTCATGTTTTATTTCATGGACAATGATCCTGAATTTAGGCCATTTATTAGTGGGGTTAAAGATGTGTCTAGCACTGGATATATAATGAAATGTGAGTCTTAAAAATCAAGAAAATGTACTTGAATCCTCCATTTATTCTTTAACAATATGTTGGCATACCACTATCTTTAGGGGAGGCTAGTGATTCAGTATGAAATCTCATTTTCACAGCCAAAGGTTGGAGTAATAATATTTATTTGAAATGTAAATGAAGATGCCTACCAAGGAATGTAGGTTTCATTTAGCATTTGTCTCTAATCAGAATGTCCTATGAATAATGTAGTTTGGCACCAATGTCCTCATTAAGCAACTTTCCCATTATTGCATTTTCTGATTATAAATTCCTTGTTAAACTTTCTTTACTATTTCTGCTGATGATCATTCATATGCTTCAGTCTTCGATATTAATCTGAACACACAGATACACACACATACACACATACATATAGCCTCCTGTAGAACAGAATCAAATTATATTGATGACCAGATGTCCTTTAAATAATGAGTTGTTATCCATTGTGTGTCCAAGAAATGACACGGACTTGAATTGTGAGACTGAGCTAAAAGAGAAAATGAGTTTCAAACTAGTATTAATTTATATCCATCTACAAAGCAATTTCACAATTATATTTGATTGACAGCAATAGCCAAGAAACAAATAAAATGGTAAAAGAAATGGGACTAACTAGAACAGTTCCATTGTTGTTGTTTTCTTATTTTTTTTCTTTGGCTGTTAGTTAAAGAACACAGAATGACACATTAGAATTTGCCAACAACTTTGAGAGACCTTTATTTTAACTATCTGAGACCTCAGAAGTGCTTCTAATAACCAGTACACACATTCCAACTCTATAACTCTAAGAAAAATATAGATCAAGCTTATCCAACCTGTGGCCCGTGAGTCACATGTAGCCTGCGACACTTTGAATGCGACCCAACACAAACTCATAAACTTTCTTAAAACAGTATGAGATATTTTGGGGATTTTTTAAAGCTCATTAGCTATTGTTAGTGTCAGTGTATTTTATATGTAGACTAAGACAGTTCCTCTTCGTCCTATGTGGCCCAAGGAAGCCAAAATATTGGACACCCCTGATATAAACATTCATACTTTTTAGAAGAAATACATTTTCTCTCCTTGAAACTTAGACGAGATGAAAGAGAGGCCACTGACATAGGGGTGATGAAAGTGAAGTGTCAAAACCAAGAGAGAAAGTGAGTTTCTTTTCCTAGCTTCCTCCTTCCTGAGGTCCCTATAAACCACATTCGAACCATCTTCAAGGTCTTAGGAAATAATTGATTCATCAGGAAACATTTTCCTGTATGCTTCTACATCATTTTTTAACCTACACCCCAATAGAAATAAAAATGTTTATCATGCCCTGTCTAATAGTGAATCATATACATTTAACGTGGATGTGTTAAAGTATAAGAAAGATATAAAATATATACACAACCTATAAGAAGGAGTTAGTTCTGAAGGGAATTGAAAATATGAATGAAGGCTTCCGGGGAAGCCGGGATGGCTCAGTGGGTTAAGTACTCACTTGCAGCGCCAGGGACGAGGATCGAATCCCGGGCCCGGCCCGTGCGGACCCATATGCTGAACTGGGGAGTTCCCCCAGTTCAGTTCTCTCTCTGTCTCTGTATCTCTCTCTCTCTCTGTCAAAAAATAAATAAATAAATAAAAAAGATACACTAAAAAAAAAAAAAGAAAATATGAATGAAGGCTTCCATGACTTTCTATAAATATTTCTCTATCATTTCTGTATTATAATGGATTTATATTTATAATTATAAAAGCAATACATTATTTTCTTCAAACTTTCATATGCTTAATGGCTCTTATTAGCTGACCTTTATCTAAATTAGCACAGATTTCCAAAATTGTCTAACAGATACAATTTTCCACATAAATCATATTAAATCATTTGCATGCTCTTCTTGAAACATTCCCAAGTTTTTTATGTTTTATTCTATTAATGTTTTCCAGAATTAAACAGTGTCCTTTGGTAAGCATTGCACTAATATTTAATTAATAAGAAGATGATTTGTGTGTCCATGTGAACTTTTATTTTTTATGAAGAAAATTATATATATATATAATTTGGGGCAG
Organism: Craseonycteris thonglongyai; assembly: GCA_004027555.1. Classification (NCBI taxonomy): domain Eukaryota; kingdom Metazoa; phylum Chordata; class Mammalia; order Chiroptera; family Craseonycteridae; genus Craseonycteris; species Craseonycteris thonglongyai. The sequence goes on along the minus strand of PVKE010001155.1, from coordinate 40,758 downwards.
ATTTTCGAAGCAACAAAGTGGAGAAAATAGTTTTTCCATAGAACTTGTTTGGTTTATTGTAAGTTTAAGATCACCTGCCAAAATTAAGCAGGATTAGGTTTGGGTAATATGAGTACTCTTCCATGATTATGGTATGAAGAGTCCCATACCGATGCCACATTTCTAAAGCTGTTGCTATTGAAAAGTGTCAGGGACATACTCAGTGTTTGCCTTGCTGGTGTTGTGTTCTTTGGAGGTTTAAAATCCAACACCACTATAGAAACTTACTATTTATATTCTGACTATTTTCTTTATGAGAAATATTGGAGAACATCATTATTAGTCATGTCAAAAATATGCAATGAACTTATTCAAAGACCTGGCTTAGGGATCAAAAGAGAGGAAAAGATGTTCCTTCATGAAGAACAAGGCTCACCACTTACTGAACTCTTGTGCTAAACTGCTCCGTGAATCATTTTATATTTACGACGCAACTCTAAAACAAGGTGCTCTGTTTATAGACAAGGGAGGACATTTTGGCTTGGTGAGGTTAGATAACCTGATCACTTGCAATGGCATTGTCAAGATTTGCAGTTAGATCTCTCTGACTCTGAACCCCATTTTTAACTTACATCCCACACATACTTCATCTATTTCTGGGTCCATTCATTCAGATGTAGAAAATTGCATTTTTTGGAACAGTCATCCAAGTGCTTAATCCACACAGCACTGCTCCCATAGCTCAATACATGGAGATCACAGAAATAATACAAAATAGACCACAGTAACGATCCTATTCACAATGCAAGTGCTTTTAAGAGCATAGGGAAGGAGTTCTGCTTGGACAATGAAAGTGGTCTTTACAGAAAATTAAGACTAAAGTGACTCTTTGATGCAAAATTAGTGCCTGGACAAGCTGGAAAAGCAAGAGTTGACAGGGAAAGGAAATACTGTGAACCATTATGTGAGGGCAGCAAACAGATGAGAACACTCATCTCTCTAGTAGGCATTGCTGGGTGACATCTTGGAATTAGCCACACATAACTTTTCTCATGGCAGTAGCTGGGAATTTGCTTAGGGTATAGGAACCAGTGAAATATTCGCAAAGTAACAAGACAATTTCCCTGGAAACAGATTTCATTTTAGGCCCTATCGAATGCTTTAACCAAATACAACAGCCTGGGTAGCTGGTGGACCTTCACCACTTCTTTCACACAGTTCTGGAGGCTGGGCCTGCCCAGATTTAGTGTGGTGGCGTGAGAGGGCCTCATTCTAGATCATACCCAGGCTCCATCTCTCTGTCCTCACAGAGGAGCCGGGGTGAGGGGCCCACTGCAGCCTCCATTATAAAGGCATGATCCCATTCATGCAGATTCCACCCTCACGACCTAATCACCTCCCAAGGGCTCTACTTCCTAACATGGTCACATCTCGCCTTAGGATTTTAACATATAAATTCTGGGAGGATACAAGCATTCACACTACAGTCGATTTCAAGGTGAAGGTCTGCATGCAGGAGGAGATATATATACACATACATACATATTCAGAGACTCCAATCACATAATATACATCAATGTATGCAATTAAATATAATCTCTGGGAATTATATATGATATGACATGTTTTTCATCACTTTAACATGTAGAAAATTTTAAAAGGAACACAAGTCTATTTTAAACTATCCATTGATTTGATTCACCTGGCCTGAGAGGAATTTAGGTGGGTTCAGATGAAATAAAGCCATGAAAATTGGTGCTTTAAAACACTTCCTTTAGCTTTGATATATATGATTTGTTTTGTTTGTTTTATTTGTTTGTTTGTTTGTTTTTTCACCCAAAGAGGCAAGAACTACAGATTGTTAGTTTGTTGGTTTATGTATCAACTAGATCACCATGACTATACAAATGGAACCTAATTAAAAGGAAAGAACAAGAAATCCAGAAATTATGGAAAAGAATTATGCATTAGCTAGGAGAGATGTGAAACAAAATTCACTTTTTAATTATTTAAAAGTTTTCCTTTGATATTCCCTTTTACACTTTACATCTGTTAAAATGTATGTTATTATTAGCCTGCCAACTCCAGTGGCTAATTCCGTAGTATCCTCTGATTTATCTTTGTCCCCTGGTGACACTGATGTTCCATCTCCCCCCTATCCCTTTTCCTTCTTCCTCTGCTGCCTGCCCCACTCCTCTCTCCCATCGCTAATACTTGAGGACATTCTTTTGTTGTGAAATTTGCCTAAGGGGGATTAAGTAAATAATCAGTTACACAATCCACAATAACAAACTATTATGTTTTTAAATATGCAGTTAAACCTTTTAGACAAGTTATAACAATACATTCAATGTCATCTTTGAAAAATATTGACGCCGAGTTGAAGAATTTCTTCTTTTACTACCAACCCGAACAACCCTTGAATCCTCTTACTGTGAAATGGTAACCAGATGTCTGCAATTGTTCCTCAAGCCTTGACTAAGAGACACAGACCCAAAAGCAGCCAGGGACTTTACGTTCAAACATGTCACACACGACAGTGGTGGATCGTGTCTCTATTAGCAAGTTCTTTTATAGTAAGAGTAACCTGGGATAGCAACTCCTAGGCCTATACTCATCGGGGACGAGCACTTCATTGCTGTTCCAGCATTTCCAATTTCCAGCTCCCATTCCTGAATGTTATCTGAGGGTGGAGATGACTTGTAAGACCACTGGGGGAAAAAAATAGGGCAGAGCAGGTCTTGCTTGCAGTTTTGTGCAGCTGTGCATGGCAAATAAATGACAGTGTCCTACAGTAGTCTTAAAAGCCAGCAAAAAAAAAAAAAAGTTGAGGCTCATGTACGTGTGTGTACATGCACACATGTAAGTTTTAGAGCAAGTTGGAGACTGAGAGGTGCTAGAGAATGATTCTGATAAGCATACAGAATTCCAACATGGAATTCTGAAACCCCTAACAAAAGAAGTTTAGTCCGATCCTCTACCTTCCACCACAGGAGGGAGATTCAAAATTCATCATTGAAGGTCAAAAGAAAAAATCAAGGCACCCTATTCTTTTGCAAGAAAATTAGGAATAATTTTGTGAAGTGAGTAAGCTGACTTAGAAAATTGGGCCAGTGAACAAGTTAACTTTAGACACAGGTACAAATCATTTCAATGAGCTTCAGAAAAGCAGCAGGTAGGGGAAGCCGGGGTGGCTCAGTGGGTTGAGTGCTCACTTTGCAGTGCCAGGGACTGGGGATCGAATCCCAGCCCTGGCCCGTGCGGAACCATATGCTGAACTGGGAGCTCCCCCAGTTCAGTTCTCTCTCTGTATCTCTGTATCTCTCTCTCTCTCTCTCTCTCTCTCTCTCTCTCTCTCTCTCTCTGTCAAAAAATAAATAAATAAAAATATTAAAAAAAAAAAAAGAAAAGCAGCAGGTTATTCAAGGAGAAATAAAAAGCGGTACCCAAAGCTTGGAAAAACATACATCATCCTTCTACACAAACTCTGGCTCTATCTCTAATCTTTTTGTGAACCTTCTCAGTCATTCAAGGCTTCGAAGTTGTACCTGTTTGCTTTCTTACTTAAAGTCACAGCTAGTTACTCAAATTTTCCTTCTGGTTATTTTTCCTGCAAGCATGACTCTCATGTTGGATATAATTTTCCTATAATTTTAAAAGAAGTTTTGTTTGTTTTGACTTATTAACATGTCTTTAAATGCTTTATATGTATAGAAGTTTATTGCTAAATAGTGTGAAAGAATCATAAAAATACTGTGAAGGAATCATAAAAATAACAAACATAAGAAGTCAAGAAGGATCCAGGAATAGTGAAAAGCAGACTAAAAAAAAAAAAGTCTTTCATTTCCAAGCTTAGAGATCTTTCTCAGAATTGTAGGTAATTGGCTATTATAAACATCTACATATTGAAAAAAGATGTATCTGGTGCAATTTATGACAGAGAGAAAATAAAGAGATGCATAAGAAAGACATTACAAAGCTCATGAAGGAGAGTGCTGTCTTCTCATCTAAACTTTACCAACAATATATTAATCTCAGATAAATAGAAATTAGGTAGCAAAATATTAAATATATTTTATGTATTTGTGTGAGAAAGGAAAGATAAAATACTTAAAAGTTAGAATGGGCATATGGTAATAAATGAATCATGTTCTTTGGCATATCTTGTAATAATACAAACTACATCTATACTATGTTCAGTTTTCAGGGTGATGACAAATAATTAGTCCCTCTGTAGTAAAGAAAACAAAAGTTTTAGACAAAGAGTAAAATAGTTGACATCTATCACTGGTCCTAAACACTTAGGCTTGAAATGATATAATTTTCTATTAAACTTGTAGATTTCTACCAGAAACTCACAGAAGGTAACTCCTTAGATCAAAATAGGTATTTAAGACCCAAAGCTTAGAAATACTCCTACATCATTGACATATGGCTGGATTCTAATTTTTAGCTCAAACTAAACATATTTTTATTATTCTGACTACATCATCATTTTTGTTATAACAGGCTTAGTAGTTATTATTATGGAGAATTAACTTTTAAATGTACTATTTTCCTTTTGATTATAATAGGTTTTATCGGAGAAGAAAATTTAAATTAAATAGCATAAAATCCTGAGAGTCAATTAACATCTTTATTGATTTCCATTATTTGTAAAACATATTTGGAATTATACACTAAATAAAATTTTCTATTCAAATTGTTTTATAAATTAAAATTAATACTTTTCTTTATTATCCCCAATTAATCAGTAGCTTTCAATAACAATTTGGTGGCTTACACTAACAATGATTCTTTGAAGTATAATGAGTTGCTTAATCATCCACTGACAATTATAGCTTATTTACTATGTATTATTTATAATACATCATAATAAGTGTTTTTCTTTTCAAATCTTTGCTTCATTCTCTCTCAGTTTCCTAATATTCACTAGCATAAATTGAATTGTTGACATTTAATTGCTTTTTATTATTTTGAGTCAACGCTGGGGGTTCACTTGCTAGAAATGGCATACCACTGAAGTCACTAATTCGGCAAATGAGAAATAAATCTAGAAACCTTCCTTTCAAAGAAGTGGCAAACACACACACAGTCATATACCTTTTACGTATATTGTACATTGTATTGAATTCACAGCTGACAGAACAAAATATCTACCTAGCTAAATAAATATTTAAACAAACAAATTCATAAGTAAAGATTTAGTAAGAGCAATTCTACACACTGAAAATGAAAAGGGAGCTAAGGAACTGAGTAACAAGCTTGCAGGCTGATATTAAGAGAGCCATGAGTTATTGGGAAAGAAATAGAAGGCACTGGTCTTTGTAATCTTCAGATTTAAATTTAATTTGCACACTTGTAGCCTAAGAATAGAGCCAGGGGTCTTTGGGGCTTTGCAAGATCAGAAATCTTAATAAAAAGGTGAAGTAGGAAAAATGTGGACATACTAGCACAGGGAAGGTAACATTTTTGTCTTCACCAGAGCTTAAACCAGAGAAATTACAGAAAAACACATGGAGTTCTTAGCTAATTATTAGACAATTAAAACAAGATCAGTTATCTTGAAACTTAATATAATTTATCAGTAAGATACATACCATACAATATATGCTAACAATGATAAAAGATATTAAATTAAGAAATTAAAATATAAAACACAGGACCATATTATTAAAAAAGATTAGAAGACAATTGTAATTACACAAGTAATTGTATTAGTTGAAAATTTCACATTAACACTAAACAACAGTTAACTGAAAATAGGTATGAGAAAACAATCTGGAATTCTACATTGGGTTACAACATTTGGAAACAGATAATAAGATAGACTAAGAAGGACTAATATATTATTTATGTATATTCCAAACGGAGACATTTGAAACAAAGGAAGGAAAACAATATTCAAGGAGATGGCTAACATGGCTAATAACTTTACATCTTTAAAGAAAGATATGGGGAAGCTGAGATGGCTCAGTGGGTTAAGCGCTCACTTTGCAGCGCCGGGGACCCAGGATCGAATCCCGGCCCCGGCCCGTGCGGAACCATATGCTGAACTGGGAGCTCACCCAGTTCAGTTCTCTCTCTGTCTCTGTATCTATCTCTCTCTCTCTCTATCTCTCTCTCTCTCTGTCAAAAATAAATAAATAAATAAATAAATATTAAGAAAGATATGACTCATATATAGGAAGCACATATGAGGGCTGTCCAGGAAAAAAAACAGCCATAAATGCCTCTATTTTTCATATTAATTTACATGGCTGACTCCTTTCCGACAGCCCTTGTACATCTTGAGAAGAATAAGTATAAACATACTCATGTAGATGCATGGTTGTGAAATGCAGAATAGTTTCAGTATAAAGAAATGATACTAAAAGTTTTCAGAGAGAACAAATTCACTATTCAAATAGTAATAATTAGAATTCTAAACAACAGCAATATGTACCAGAAATTGCTGTTGTTAATGAATACTAATAAAATAACAGCTTTCCACATGCTGAATGTGAATGTCAAATTAGAATTTTCTTTCCTAGTCCTATCAATCAAGAGTGAAAAAAATTTAAATATCTACATGTAAGGTTTCAAAAGATATAATTTAAAAAAAAAAGCAACCCCAAAGGAATAAATTAAACAAAAAAATAGATTTATTATAATTAAAAATATATCCATTTACATGAATATCTATAGAAAATGTCTTATAACCTTTTGGATAAAATTTCAGTTGGATGACCAAGGACAATGTTTCGTTATGTAAACCAGAAAAGTCTGTCTTACGTTCTAATGTAAGTAGATACAAAATGTATCATAAAGATATATGACACCTACTATTTTAGGAAAAGGAGAAAAAAAGTTGATATACTCATGTATCGTAATACTTAACTTGCATAATCTATTTAATTTGAGACTATTATTTCTTTTAGTATTCGTGCTTATACTGTACACTATAGAAAAAAACTCCAACTATAATAAGTCATAGATTTTTAAAAAAGTAAATTTGTTTGATGGCAGATTTGAATTGAATGTCTTCTTACCAGTCAATCACGTGTTTATTAATTTTTATTTTATTTTTTTTAGTTTTAGTTTTAGTTAAGATGGACAGCCACCTTTGTCCCTGGTTTCTCAGTTTCTTTTCTTTTTCTTTTTTTTAACTTATTGGGATGACACATTAAATAGTAAAAATTATAGAAGTTCCAAGTATAACATTCTATAGTACATCATTTATGTGTTGCATTGTGTGCTCACCACCCAGAGTCAGTACACTTTCCATCACCATATATTTGATGCCTCCTCCCTCCTTTCCATACCCTCTCCCCTCATACTCTGGGATAACTACTAAACTATGGACTGTGTCCACGAGGTATTGGTTTATTCCATGAGTTTTTGTTTCTTTGTTGCTTTCAATTCTATAGTCCATATATGAGTGAAGTCGTATGGTTCTTTGTTTTTTTTGTTGTTGTTATTTTGGTTTTTTTCTGTCCAGCTTATTTCACTTGCTTGATGATTCAAGACCCATCCATGTTGTTGCCAATGGCAGTATTTCATTTTTCTTATGGCTGAGTAGTATTCCATTGTGTATATGTAGCCCTTTTACTATGACTTCTTTATCCAATTATCTATCAAAGGACATTTCGGCTGTTTCCATGACTTGGGCACTGTGAACAGTGCTGTGACGAACATTGGGGACTAAGGTTTTCAATTTTTCTGGTTAGATAACCAGAAGAGGGATTGCTGAGTCATATAGTAATTCTTTCTATTCTTCAATTATTGAGGAACCTCCATACAGTCCTTCATAGCACTTGTCCCGATTTGCATGCCCACCAGCAGTGTATGTTTCTTCTTTCTCCACAACCTCTCCTCCAGCACTTGTTATTACTTGCCTTATTGATGACAGCCATTCTATCTGGTGTCAGGTGGCATCTCATTGTGGTTTTAATTTGCATTTCCCTAATTGCTAGTGATGTTGAGCATTTTTTCATATATCATATGTTGGCCAATTGTACGTCTTCAGGGAAGAAATGTCTGTTTAGGTCTGCTGCCCATTTTTTTATTGAATTGTTTATTTTTGTTGTTGTTTGAGTTGTATGAGTTGCTTGTATATTTTAGATATTAGCCATTTATTAGAGGCGTTGTTTGAAAATATCTTTTCCCCTTCGGTTGGTTATCTCTTTGTTTGATGATGGATTCTTTTGCTGTGCGGAAGCTTTTTAGTTAGAAAGAATCCCATTCATTTATTTTTGTTTTAACTTCCCTTTAAGGTCAGGTTCATAAAGTCATCCCTGAACCCCAGGCCTATCAGTTTAGCACTGATGTTTTCTTCTATACAGTTTATTGTATCGGGTCTTATGTGGAGGTTTTTGATTTTGAGTTATTTTTAGTATATGGTGACAATTCACAGTTTAGATTCTTTTTTTTGTTTTTTGTTTTTTTTGCATGTGGATTTCTAATTTTTCCAGCACCACTTACTGCAGAAGCTTTCTTATCCCCATTAAATATTTTTTGGTCCTTTGTCAAAAATTATCTGTCCTCATATTTATGGGTTTATGTCTGGGTTTTCAATTCTGTGTGGGAAGCTCCTAGTTTGATTTCTGCCCCACCTGGCTCCACATCCACCTGTGTGGAATGAAATCATGTCACAACTAATGATGCACAACTATGGAGACCACTTTGGGCCCTCCCCCTTCTCTCTGTCTCTCACTCTTTCTCTCTCACTTTCTCTCAAAGAACAATAAAAAAAAAATAGCATGTAACAAATAACTTTCCCAGAGGATCCACAAAGCATTAAGCACTTCTTTGATGACACAGAAGTTGTTCATAGCAATGACAACGATGGTGATGATGATGTGAGCATCTGAGAAGAACGAAGTGTACAATTTATCTGAACAGAATGGCATCTCCAAGCAAAGTTTTGAGAGATTCCTATGAGACACAGCCAACATTCCTGGGACTGGAAGTGGGACACCACAGATCACTAGCTTGGCTAAGCCTCTGCCTGCTATCGCTGCTTCGGCATCCACTTGGCTGGTCCCCACAGACCTGCAGGGCATTAAATGCGCACCTGTAGGGCCTAGAAAACAGTTTGCACAATCACAAGGCAGTGTAAATTCCTGATCAAACTTCTCCAGTAGCCTTTGTAATGTACAGTCTGCTCCACCCTCTGGAGACCTCTCCTTGTGCCTCCTTAGATACGTCCTCCTGTAGCTTTCCAAAACCCCACTCTTTTTTATTTGAATTGACAGATCCTAACTCAGCCCAGGAACCCTGAAGCGTTCCAACCACGCATGTGCCCCCAGTCCTGCCTCTCTCTCAGCCTTGACCTTCCCATGTGGCCCCTGTAAGCATGTGTGTACTTTATCCAAGACCCGTGAGTAATCAACTATTTAAATTTCTCTTGTGGTCTACTTTGGAACCATGGTTCTGTGGCTTAACGTACAACACCCTGACTACCACTCAACAAAGGTAAATTCAGCAAAGTTATAACACCTTAAAATTATGATACGAACTACATTTTGGTCCATTATGAAGGAATGGAGAGAAGAACAACTGAATGCACAAAACCATCCAACATCAAAAAATCTAAAAAAAAAAAAAGCCAGACGTGGGTGTGTCGATGAGAGTCTGCATGCTGTAAAATGTATTTTGCCTAGATTCTGTATGAATCATTTGGTGTTATCGAGAACTCAGCACATTTTCTAAACTATGTTGTCCCATTTTCAAGATTAGATAGCTGAGAGACACAGGATATTCTAATTTAATGAAAAGAGGCTCATCTCCAAGTGAGAGGGCCACTGTTTTCTCCCTAGTTTCCTTTAGGTATTGTATGTGATATTACAAGATGAACTATAAAGAAGTTTAGAATGAGGATGAGCCCAATAACTGCTAACAAACAGCTAAAAGAGCAAATAACAGGGGGAAAAGGCAAAGATTCTTCAGAGATGACACTATACACAAAAACAAGTCTCTGGGCTTCGCAGAGAGCATCGTTTTGATTTTTAATGCTTTTGCCATAAAATTGTAACTTCCCCTAAGAAACTGTTCTCCTCCTATTGATATTAAAGCAATATAATACTTAGCTCAAAATTATTCAGCTGGGTCCTGTACTCCCTCTGTATCTTGAAAGGGATAAATACTTACTTCCTTTGTGGAATAGAAATAAAAACACAGAATCCAATCCAGGCCACAAAGTACAGACTTCAAGAGTCTGAAGCATCTGTTTTTTCTTCAATCATTCAATAAAAACATTTCTACACAGCTACAATTTGTGACCTAGGTAAGAATGGTTTTTGAAATTACATGCAAAGGGGCTTTTCAGCTCTTCAGAACAACGTGAGCCTGTCTGGTCAGGAACAAGGAGGGGAGGTGTTCCCTATTCCATTGTTAGTGGTGTGATAGTCTCTGCATAGCCTTCTCTGTGCCCAGCATTCCCAAGGCATCTGTGAATGGCATGGCGTACTTTCCACACACTTCTCCCCTTGAGTAAGCTGTTGCTTATAACTAAGAACCCTGACTCAGAGTTGCCATCTACACTCAACTCCCCAAGATCAGGAATGGTATTTTTATGATTCTTTCTTGTCCTCTTCTAGCGTTCCCCGAGAACCACAGCTCGCATGCATTCATGAATATCTGGATGTGGTTTCTCGCAGTTGCTGCCATATTCCCAACAAATCTGGATAAATTGTGTGCTGTCTCTTTTTGTTTTGTCATTGTTTGTTTGGTTTGGTTCATTATCCGCCCTCTCTTTTTTTTAGTAAAGTGATTAAATGTAAAGTCTCTAAAGTCAAACTAAATGATTCGAATACTGGTTCCAAATTTTACCAACTTTGTGACCTTAGGCACAGCATGAAACTCCATGTGACTAAGTCTATTCATGTTAAAAATCGGCGTGTTGGTAGTTTTTAACACGAAGGATAACCAGTTATTAAATTTTAATTAGATAATACAAATAAATGACTTATTTGCTATTTTTGTTGCTGTTTTTATAATCATTTAGTGAGCACCGGCTAGGTTTTTGGACTTTCATATTTCAAAACAGAGATTTTACAGACTTTTTTTATGTCATTTGAAACTAAAATGTCCAGGGTAGTAGAATATATTCTCCCCTTTCCCTATCTGTCTCTCTCTGTCTCTGTACCTCTGTCTCTCTCTCCCCAAAACAATAAAATAAACCTTTAAAGACAACAAAACAAATGAACAAATCAAAGTAGAATACGTCCATGAAGCCAATTTAGTTTGAACAGTATTTTAAATCCTAAAAATAAACACATTGGCGTGAGATCTGTAAATGAGAGAGTAATTTCCACTTCCTCAGGGTGGAATTTTTCCTGTTAGAGAGTAGTAGATGGAGACACTTACTGGAAGTCTGAACAGTAGCGTAATGTAGGTTGGTCTTCAGCACTGTCTGCAGTGGTTATTCACAGGTTTAAGTAATGAGTTTATCCACAAAGCACTTTGATGGGGAGCAATAAAACAATTCATGCAAACAAATACAGCATTTGCAGAAAGCCAAAATTTAAATATGGCCACTGTTTAAAAATATACATATAATGCAGAAGCATAAAAGACACATGAAATTATGTAAATAGGCTGGAAAAAATATTTCAACTCAACTTGACTACTGGTTTTCTGAAGACTTGCCAAACTCCAAATAAAAGCTGCATTGAGCAGAATGTTTAGACATCTGGATACTTTTTCTTCAAATTCCAGGCAAATATTCTGCATTTGGTTTGAAATGTGGCTACCTAAGTCGCTATTTCCACTACAGTCAAAATAGTTATTCTTTGTAATTTCCTGTTTGTCATATTTCTTCTTTTCAACCAGCTGATGATCAAAGATACTCACAATATTTTTTTAAACTGTTTTTCCTGCCTAATTTTCTAGTTAGTGTTTTAACAGGCTTGCATTGGCAAGCCAACTTTTCTTTTGACCTGTTCCGGCTTTCAATCTTTAGACTTCACCCTGCTGCCAAAGCTATGCAATTTATTAAAATTAAATTGAACGCTGCAAAAAATATTAACAAAGTTCAGCAGTTCACCAAATTTAATGTTGAAAATTATTTTTCCAGTCATGTCGGTGTCGCAGGAAATTCTTTGAATACTGAATCTTTCTCGGGCAATTTCAATCTACAATAAAACCAGGAAGTAGGCCTTATACTATTATGTGACTTTCTTCTTCAAAATCCTGTATGTTAACCTCTGGAAAACGTGTTCAGTTGAGTTCCATTACATAAACCACATTTGCTGTCCTTATTATTCACTAAGCATCTCCTCGTCTGAGCCCTCACTCAGTCAACATTTACTTAATCACATATTAATAAAATGCAGACAGTTAAGGCGGTATTCAGACATGGCTTTGCACAGTTAATCCAACTCCTGAATAAAGAAATTGATATTCACACAAGTTAACCAGATGTTCAGTGGGAAATAATGTGTCTTCACAACGTGTTCTATCTATTCCAAAGTTATTCCTCACTTGCTTCTAAAGGGCAATCAACACGTGCAGGAAAACAATGTGGTAGATATAAAAGGATGGCTCATCTGACAACAGAAATATTTGTTTGTTCACCTTTAAAAACTGTTCAGTGCTACTTGGGATTACAAATTACTTATGTCTGGGGCACATAAAGGATTTGTTTATCCCTCATTACATCACAGAATGTTTCCTGAACAAAGTGCCTGTGAAAAATATTAAGCCCCATGCATCACTTTTTGTCACAATAACATGTCATCACGCATCATCACCAAAGATTGAGTTGTTTCCTTATTACATTTTGTTTATGGATGTGTAGAAACCATAGTTCTTTGAGGTTCTTATTACTATGACAGAGTATTAGTTCTACATTTAAAAAGAAATAAGTATGTGTATAAAGTAAACAATATAAACATAAATAGACCCAGATCAATTCTGTGAATACTCTGGCCATAGATACTTGTACGTGTTCCTTGTTTCTTATTTAATATGTCTCTTTCAATTCTATTTAAATTAATTTGATTTACATGCATAGAAAAAAAATTAGAATAAAGAACTTTTAAATCAAAGGATGGTGTTTGACATAGATAGACCGCAGTAACAGAAAAATACATATATTGTATTTAAACCCTTCAATGAACATTTAATCAGATAATTTATGATCATACTCTTTGAAAGTTAAGTTAACATAGGTAAGCATTGACTAAAATAATTTATCTCAAGATTTGAGGTTTTAAACTAATAATTCCTTTATTATTTTGAACTCTGAACACTAATAAACACTCTTAATACCTATTTAAATAGATATTTCCTTGTTTAAAAAAAGTTAGTAGTCTAGGTTTTGTATAAGGTCTTAGAATGTTGTTAAAATCTAATAATTCTGAAGTCAAGAAAGTGAATATCATAGCCCACTTTTAAATGCATCTCTGTCTTCTGTCTTCTAATTGGGCATGCATGTGGTTGTGTCCCCGTTAGGCATCTTTGTATTATGATTGTAAAAAAAAAAAAATCTAAATTCAAAGAGCAAATATGTTTTCTGTGCATAATGCCAAGGTGAATGTACTGAGGGATGTGCAAGGGACCCCAAGAAGTGAGGCAGAAGCCCACAAGTTAAGGGCCAAGGAAGCTCTCAACAAAAGCAGAGTTTTGGGCAAATTATATGGGGTGTGAAAGGGAAAAACAAAGAGTTAGGGTTATCACAGAAACCAAGACTCATGAAATCCAGAGGTGATGGAAAAGGGAGGCTCAAATAAGTGATCTTAATATTCAATAACTTTGCTCCTCGGCCTTAGACAATTCTTAAACTTCACAGAAAAAGATCCCAATAATCTAAGTAAACATCTTCTGAGGAGCAGACAAGGACTTTATACAAGCATATGCTCCTAGAGAGAGATGAAAAAAAAATTAGGTCAAGACCTGGGAAAGGAGAAGGTCCTTCATAAGCCCCATGTCCTTTCATTTGGGATCCCTAGAGAGCCGTGTTCAAAGAGCCAGAGGAAGCTCAAGATGAGTGGGACCTTACCAAAAATCTAATCCAGCATCTGATTGGATGATGAGCCAATGAATGAAGGTACTTTTCCCCTAACTCTTCCAGTCTATCAGAGAAAGACCACAGCATGGAAACTGTATTATTACTCATACAGAAAGCGTGACACTCAATCAAAAATTACTAGTTGTACTAAGAAACAGGCATACATACGTACAGGATGACATAAATTATTGATTCTATACAGAAAGTAAATAAGAGCACAGACTATAAAATTAGACTCAGATTTAAGTCCAGTCTATTACTTCCCTTTGTGCTTTAACATATTAGTTATCCACTGGAAACTGCTGGTCATTTGGGGAACTCAGGTTGTCTGGAAAAGCATTCTGGCTTCTGGGTATGCATGTCTGATTAGCTGGCTAGTATTCCTTTGTCCCTGTAAGGAGAGGTGACAAGAGAGAGAGCACAACAGAGACATTCTCTAAAACAAGATGACCAAGGAAGGTCCTCCCAGGTCCAAAGTGCTACTATAATTTACTTAGACCTTGTCAAGTTATAGTGTTTATGGTGAGAACATAATTCAATGCATAGACAGTATAATGTAGAATTGTACACCTAGAAACTATGTAATTGTTACTAACCAATGTCACCTCAGTAAATTTAACAATAAAAAAAGTTATAGTGTTTAATATTTACCATGTTTAGCATTTCCCTTTCATTTTTTTATAGCTTGTAGACAATTCGTGACTGTTTATAAATTATCACATGGGTGCTAACACAGAGCAGTTAAAGATATAGATGCATTTCTGAGATGCTAAAAAAATGATTTTTTTTTTTTAGATTTGCTGCAAGCGATGCAATCATATCATCTCTGAAAATAGCACTGGATTGTTTAATGCCCTGAAGGAATAATTTCAAAATTGTATGAACAGCCAAGCCACGTATATGTGTTTTATTGCTGTATTGTTATTATCAGGGACAACACACTAGATGCCCTGAGTAGATACTCACACTCACAAAGTACCTCCCTGAAATTATTTCACAATGACAAGTTTAAAATCTGGGGATTTTTTTGGGCAAAAGAAATATGACATTAACATAGGATAACATACAATGAAATATTTTACTCAAATGTAAAAGGAGATGGTAGCATTACTTCGCCAGTGTCTTCATTTTGCCAACATTTGAATACACTGGAAACACTTGATTGTAAGGAGGTAATGTGTTTTCATTGCTGTTCACATGAGCTACATCTTGTCTTCCATGTCCTTCCGTCAGTGTTACTGAATGTCATTGATGTCCCACGTTGAGTTTCCCCCAGCTTTTCCTCATGACCTTATCTTTTGTTGTTAAATTTATTGGGGTGACATTAATTGATATCACTTATATTGTTTCCAGGTGTACAATTCTACATGACATTGTCTATACATCGTGTTATGTGCTCACTACCCAGAATCAACTTACTTTCCATCACCGTATGTTTGATTCCCCCTCCCTACTCTGCTGCCCCCATCTCTCCCACCCCTTCCCCCCGTCACGACCTTTTAAGCCCTGCACTAAGCACACAGTTATATTTCGTCAAACTTTATTCCTCTCACTACACCAAGAAGAGGTATAAAGGAGAAATGGGAACCATAAGAAGGTCACGCAGGGTCTTTCACTCTTTTTTGGGAGGTGGCAATGAAGAAAGGAAGAGCGAAATGAATATAGTAGAAGGCAACTACATAGCTTTCCCCAGCTTTCTCATTCAGTCATTCTAAGTGTAACTTTCGAAGTGTCTAATGGAGGACCAAGGCAGAGTAGGTGCTCAATATTTTTTATGTTGATCTAGACCTATATCTGCAACTGTATCCATAGCTATACCTGACATCAAACTCTCAAGAGTGGCAGTGTTTGCTGGTTTTCATTGTTGTTGTTTCAACTCTTTCTATCAAAATTGAAAAAAAAAAAAAATCAGTCTCACACTAGTAGCCAGTGCACTCAGTCCATGGAATAGATGAGAACTGTCTTAAACGAGGACACAAAACAGTATGTCTGATGGCAATGACAAAGTGTTTCAGTAGTTGATGATGTAACAAAACGAAACCCATGTATCAAGACTTCAGATAATATTTGTTTTGTGTTAAAAGCATTTGGCCACTCTAAAAAACAATGCAGGAAAATATCCACTATAACTTATAGTATCATAAACATTGTATACTGTAAAGGAACCTTATCTATCTATCCATCCATCTATCTATCTACATAGCTATCTAGCTATCTAGCTACTGGCTAGTTATATATCGC
The DNA here is from genome assembly GCA_004027555.1 of Craseonycteris thonglongyai. NCBI lineage: Eukaryota > Metazoa > Chordata > Mammalia > Chiroptera > Craseonycteridae > Craseonycteris > Craseonycteris thonglongyai. The sequence continues at coordinate 24,545 of PVKE010001155.1, read as the reverse complement.
CTGTCCACCCACTTATCTCTTTCTATATATAGATACATATGCAAATATATATTCATTTGTATATGTGCATATATATTTACATATATGTATTTGTGTGTGTGTGTGTGTGTGTGTAGTCAGCAGAATAATAACCACATCCACAGTTGAAAGGATGAGAGCACTTGAACGAACCATGGTTATTGACATAAAGTATTCATATTTTGAGGCTAATAAAATACTTTCTAGAAAACATAAATTATATTTACCAAAATTGACAAAGAGGGGGCTGAGTTTGGGTAAATAAATCCCACTAAGTTAAAAAATGTATTAAAATAATTCAGTAAAAACATAAAAATTTGGACACTTCAGATAGTTTTTAAGAAAACAAAATAAATTATGTAAATATCACTCTCCTTCAGGTATAAACAATGAACTCTACTCAAGTGAATGTACTTCTGTTTCTGTTCTAGTATTTCAATTCTAAATAGAGATCACTAAACTGTTTCACCTATTAAAGTCTACTTTCTCTTTAAATTATTTCAAAATGAATTGAGCTACAGACTATACTGTACCACCACGTATCTTTTAAAAAAGATAGCAAAGACATCTTTCTTAGAACCAGGTAATGTATATTAATAAGCAATTTGTCAAAAAATATTTATTTCAGCAAACTATTTCATTCACTTGCTGCTAGAAGTACTACCTTTTCTGCTCTGTGTGCCAGCATTTTTGTGTGTTTTAAATTTAGAATTTGTGATTATACAAACAAAATATGTTGCCAAAATCAATTGAAGCACATGGAAATTCCATGATTATTTTTGCTACAATAGCAGCAGGCTGACAAATTAACTTCATCTGGTCTCTGGGAAACTACTGGATATCGCAGTAGAAGTTACTAGCATATAAGACCCACTGCTCATAAAGAGATAAGCTAGTCCCCCGTGGGGATACACACAGAAAGCTTTCTCTTCACTCTTGGTCACCACAGGAACAGGCCAATGGATAATAATATACATCTCTGAAACTCCTGTGATGAATAAACATCTCCCCAAATCACTCAAATTAATTTCAGCAGGCTGCAACATTTTGTACGGTAGTTTTTTGTTTGTTTTTTTTTTAGTCTACCTTTGTTCAAATAAAATAGTTTCATAGACAATGCAGTTCTATGACACTTGCACATCAAAACCTGAGCAAATGTGGAAAACTGTGACATTTAAACATTGTGACATGGGCCATTTGGCATGCACAGATACTTTGCCTAGTAGCTTTCAGCTGCAGTCTCTATTAAACATTCTTATTTTCATCTTAATGCACTATTCACAAGAAGTGTCATAATGAAATGCCACTATCTTGTTCCTCCTATTGATCTTTTATTTTAATTTTTATTAAATTTATTGAGGTGACACTGGTTAGTAAAATTATATAGGTTTCAAGTGTATCTAATTCTATAATACATTATCTACATATTGCATTGTGTGCTCACCACCCAGAGTCGGTTCTCTTTCCATCACTATATCTTTCACCCCCTTTGCCTTCTTCTACCACACTTTTCCCCTTACCCTCGGAAAACCACTAAGCTGTTGTCTGTGTCCATGAGTTTTTGTTGGGTTGTCTGTCTTGTTCATTCAATGTTTCCAGTTTTATCGACTACATACAAGTGAAGTCATTTGGTTCTCAACCGTTTCTGTCTGACTCACTGTGCTTAGCATGGTGACCTTAAGATCTATCCATGTTATCACAGCCAGCTCCTGGTAAGGACAGAGTATTGTGTAGTTTTGGGGAGCTGTTATTGTACATATTACTTGTCTTGCAATGTTCTAAAACTTTTCTAAAATAACATCTCATGTTTATATAGATATTCTCCATTAAGAAACTCAGAATTTAAGACAATGTCATCCCAGCTACCCTCAGAATGAAGGTCAAAATGGAACTTTTCCTCTTCCAGATGACAAGCTTGGAGGAGATTTCATGCCAAAGGTTTTCAACACACTCTCTCACCCACTGAATTAAAGTTATAATCAGGGTTGAGGCAGAGAAAATTATGCACTATTTAAAAAGTACCCTGTGACTATGTTTTAGCAGTACAAACGATTTCCCGTTTTCTCTGAAGTTTTATGCTTGGAATGTGAGGTTCACTTTTATTCACAGCCTTAAAGAAATGAAGGTACGTCTAAGAACCTTAAGACAAAGATAACAGAAAATGCTGCATGCTGATCTCCTATTTTTCTCGAGGTTATGGGTTTTTCATATGACTCTTAGTTTCGTAGCCTTGGATATGTGTGTGTGTGTGTGTGTGTGTGTGTGTGTGTTAATGTATTTAATGGGTGGATCAGAATTCCTATAAATGTTGGAGATTGCCATTTTAAAGGAAACTATACCATACATTTAAGAATGTCTTAAAACTCTCTATATAATTGCCTAACTGTGGTCTCCCTGAGAGTAATCACATTTTTTAGAATGCAAAGTTACCATATATTTTTAGTTAAGAAAAATTCAGTAGTCTTTTTCTTCCATTTCATTCAGTGTCATGTGATGCTAAAAGCTTCAATACCTTGGAACACATATGCAGCCATACTGTTCTCATGTGCAGTGACAGTGATGTGAGTGTGACATTTATGATACATGCAAGGGTAATTTTTTGTAGTATGTTCCATTATTTTTTATTTATCCAACCAATAATTGTTCATCAAGTGCCTTCTAGATCTAGAGAACGTTCTCCGTGGTAGATACATAGCAGGAAACAAGACAGACAAAATCCTTGAAACGGAAGGTATATTCGATACGACTGCTGGACTATCACAAAAACAGCTGGGGAAGCCGGGAGGGCTCAGCAGGTTAAGCACTTGCTTTGCAGCCCCAGGGACCAAACATCAAATCCTGGCCCCAGCTAATGCTGACACATATGCTGAACTGGGGTGCACTTCCCATGCGGGAGGCCCCTAGCCTGGTCCCCAACCTGTGTGGCCTCCCCCACCCACCTTTGTGGAACAAAACCATGTCGATAATGGATGACATACAACTATGGAGGCTGCTCTGGGCCCTCCCCCTTCCTTCTGTCTCTTTCTGTCTTTGTCTCTCTCTTTGTCTCTGTCAAAAAAAAAATAATAAATCTTAAAAAAGAAAGAAAGAAATACAGCTCTACACAAAGAAAGAATGAGCAGAAGAGAAGGAATAAGTGAAGTTAAAATCAACACTTTTATTTTTCTTATTCTTAATTTAGCTAACAGATAATACTTTGTTCCCATATAAGGAAAACTAAAAAAAAACTAATGAGAGATATCAAGTAGAACTAAATGAATGAAGAGACATTCCATGTTTATATATAGAAAAACTCAATATTTCCAATATATTGGTTTTTTCCATCTTGACCTAAATACCACCTGGGTCAGAAAGATTTATTCCAAACCAACTGAAATCACAAGATGCTATTTTGTGAAAACTGATAAATTGATTCTAAAGTTTGTATGGAGTGGCATAAGACCCAGAATAGACAACCTCACGATGAAGATCTGACATTACCTGATTCAAAAGTTACTATAAAATTGTCGTTTTGAGACAGTGTGGCATTGTTGAAAGAATACAGATAGATCAATGGCACAGAGTAGAGAGCCCAGAAATGGACCTACACATAGTCAACTGACCTTTGTTGAAAGGCAATAAACATGGAGCAGAGAGAAACTTTTCACTAAATGGCACTGGAACAACCGGAAGTCTACATGCAGAAAAATAAATAAATAAGTCCAGACAACATCGTATGCTCTTCACAAAAATCATTTCAAAATGAATCACAGACCAAGGTTATAAACTCCTAGAAGACAGCATAGGAGAAGGTCAAGATGTGCTTGGGCACAGGAATGACATTTTCAACAAAGCACTGTGGTCATGATTCTGAAAAGCAATAATTGATACACTGGATTTCATTAAAATTTAAAACCTTGGCTCTGCAAAAAACAACGTGAAGGGAGTATGAAGACAGGCCAACAGACAGGAGAAAGTACTCATATAAAGCATGTCTGATGAAAGACTGTTAGCCAAAATATGCAAAGAACTCTTAAAATTCAACAATAATAAGATGGTTTATCGTTGAATTTTAAGAGTTCTTCATACTCTCTTCACACTGTTTTTTGTTTGTTTGTTTGTTTGTTTGTTTTTGCAGAGCCAAGGTTTTAAATTTTAATGAAATCCAGTGTATCAATTATTGCTTTTCAGAATCATGACCAGGATACCTGAAATAATCTTATTAAGCAAAATAAGTCAGAGTGAAAGAATCAAGAAACAAAGGACCTCACTCATAGGTGGAATATAAAACTGATAGTAACAAAGAAACAAAAACATGGACACACTCAGTAGTCTGGTGGTTACTTGAGGGTAAGGGGGAGGGGGGGTGGATTTGGGAGTGGGCACCAAATATGTGGAGATGGAAGGAGAGCTGATTCTGGGCAGTGAGCACAGATGATGTAATGTAGAGTTGTACACCTGGAAACGATATTGCTGACCAATGTCACCCCAATAAATTTAACAATAAAAAAAATTCAACAATAGGAGAACAAACAACCCAATTAGAAAATGTGAACACCTACCAGACACCTCACTAAAGATACACAGATAACAAATAATCACATGAAGAGATGTTCCACATCCTACATCATCAAGGACATGCCAATTAAAACAGCAGGGAGCTAGCATTACAAGCCTATTAGGTGGAACATTCCAGAACACAGACAACACCAAGTGCTGATGAGAACTTGGAGCTACAGGACCTACAGAATGCTCTCTAATTATTGATTGGAGTGCCAAATGGCAGGGCCACTCTGGAAGTCAGTTGGGCAGTTTCTTACAGAATTAAACATACTTGTCCCATATAATTAGTGCTTCTGCTCCTTGATATTTACCCAGAGGAGTTGAAGGTTTATTTTCACAGAAAAACCTGCACAAGTCTTTATAGCAGCCTTACTCATAATTGCCAAAACTGGGAATCAGACAAGACGCCCTTCATTAGGGGAAAGTAAAACTAAACAGTGGTCCATGCAGACAATGGAGTAGCATTCAGTGCAATAGGTCCATGAAGAAATACAGCGGATGCTTAAATGCATGAGGGTAAATGAAGGAAGTCGAACTACTGTCTGAAAAGGCTACCTACTGCATGATTCCAACTACGACATTCTGGAAGAAAATCATGGAGACAGTAAAATGATCAGTGGTCTGTCTCAGTGTGAAGAGGGAGGGAGAGATAAAGACACAGAGCACCAAGGATTTCTAGTGAATGAAACAGGATTTCTTCACACACGTCTGTGTGCAGGATTTAGCATGAACATAAACATTCAGTTCCTTTGGGTAAATACCGAGGAGCATGAATGCCAGATTGTATGGTGAGAGTATGCTTAGTTTTATAAGAAAACGTGAAACTATCTTCCAGAGTGGCCATGCTAATTTGCATTCCCACCAGCAATAAAAATTTAGTGTATGAAACGATAATGATGTATACATATCAAGATACATTTGTCAAAACCCATGGAAAATATCACACCAAGAACTAACGCTAATGTAAAGTATGGACTATGGGTGATTACGACGGGTCAATGCAGGTTCAATGACTGTAGCACGTGGACCAGTCTGGTGGAGCATATCCACCATGAGGCAGGAGGCGATGCTCATGGGGGGCAGAGGGCATATGGAAAGCCTTCTGCTCCACGTTGCTGGGATCTTAACCTGCTATAAATCTTGCCTTTATAAAAACAGAACATAAAAGGGGATTTTATAAAAAGAACAGAGATCCAACAGTAAATACTACTAAGAAATTTTAAAAAACAGGGGGTGGGTGGGGGGGGAGGAAACCATATTCAAAACCATAGTCAAGCACGAAATAAAATGCTTTTGCAGGAGAGAATTTGCAGTATGAACCAGCTCTCTCTTTTCCATGCCAAGGGGGTGCTGGGACAACATTTCACTTGTATCATGAAGTCACTAGCGACGTAGCCTCCTTCAGAAGGGTTTAGTTCCCTGCAGACAAGGAGGCCTTCACCATCTCACAGACAAGCAGATGGTTGTATCGTAGAGGGCCAGCCCGTGGTGATTAGCTACATCTCACGACAGCAAAGAGCTGGCAGGAAGAACAACTGAAGAAGGACAGAAGCCAGAGCCTCGCTCTTCTAGCCCCGGTCACACAGTCCTCCTGGCTGGGATTTGGTAGTGCCTCTGGTCGCTGGGAGAAAACAAGGTAAAAGGATGAAGCATAATGTGGAGAGATAAGTTGAACTGCCCACAGGCAGTGGGCACTTGAACAGACACGAGTTTAATTCGAAGACTTCAAACACCTACTTCTTAAAGCGGGATTATAACAGAACAGCCTACTATAGTATACTGGTGCAGAATCAGGCCATTGCTTTTCGTTTTGTGTTGTCATTGAGTTTTATACATATGGGAATCTAAGTATGTTTTGAGTGTATAGAAAGGTAATTGTCAATAAGTAGAGCTACTAAGCCTATCTTTACCTTTCATGCAACACAGAGATCTAACATTAAATAAAATCCAGAAAAACTAAGAAAATGTCAAGAAGATATTTCAAATAGAAAAGAACAAAAGCATAGAAGGTGAAAGAGATACTGCTTAATTCATAATGTATAGTAATAAATGTGATCAGTCCACTTCTAAACACACAGTCAGTTAAGCAGCACCTAAAATGAAATACAATGACTCATAAGGGTTAAAAACCACAGTGGCATATGGTAAGTGATATGTCAAACAAATGTAAACAAAATATTAATAGAAACAAGGTAGAGTGAAATAGTAAAATTTCAGGTCAAAAAAATTAATGGAGCAAGAAAGTTAGTTTCTGTTGATAAACATTTAATCCATAGAATGTATTTAGAATATGATAGTATTGTATTGAACTTAAGTTGTAAACACCATGTCATCATCGCTATTATAAACCAGAGAATACTAGGAGAAATTAGCATAAGTAAAAACTTTATGGGACAGTTTCAACACAATATATTTATGCTCCAGTATACTTACTGGCCAAAATATAACTGAAAACAGAGGTGAGTGATATGATTGCTAAGATATGATACTTGTACATCAAACATTTTATCTATGTATATTAAACCTTTTATCTATCAAATCTTGCTTTTAAGATGTTCATAAATTTTTACAAAAATGATCACATGGTAGACCATAGAGAAAACTTTAACTAAGAAAGTTGTCAATGTCAAGGGTTAGTGTTTGCAACCAAATTAAAACAGTGAAAACAAGTTATTTAATATCCAAGTATTGTGAAGAAGGGTGTGCCCTTGGTATATGTTAACATATACAAATCATTTGGGAGACTAGCTCAAAAAGGCTTTACGTTTAAAAAATCCATCATTACTACCATGCATTTATTAAATCCCTGAAAGTCAAATCACATGGCTAAATTCTATGTTTCTGTTTCTATGTGTTTGTCCTTATCAAATATAGTTATTAAGGCCTGTCATTTATTTTCAGTGCTTATTTTTGAGCATAATTTCTATTCTTTTCCAACCCCTAAAGTTAAAGTTATAGACATAGTGTCAGGACTATTTTATATATGTTATCCATGTACCCTGTCTTGATTTATTCAATATGTATGAAGTGCCCATTTACATGAGGCATAGTGCCAAATTATTTGTTAACCAAATGAAGAAAACATGAGCTAACTCAGGAGGTGCAGAATGAAGTGCCCAACTTCCATGTTACCCAGCAAATATTAAACAGAAGAACATCACTGAGGCCTATGGCACTGCAACTTATAAACTTACTCAAAAGGAAACACTGGAGCCCAGTTCAAACCTCAACCTTAAGCAATATTGTGGTTTATTCCTTCTTCATTTTTTGCATAATTTTAGTGTTTTAAAGGTTAAAATTCTCAATATTTTCCCAAAGTGTTAAGAATTATCGAGGTTGTCTAACACAAAGTGTCCAAGCAAGATACGTAATTTTTTAACATGTGTCATAAGGGGCCAGAGTGTTCTGTTTCTTCCAGAAAAGGACAATTTTCTCTTAGATTTAGCTAGTGTGCTACATAGCTACCCACCATGCAGCCCCCCAAAATCTTACTCTCAAGGGAAGTGGCAGAAAGGGTGAAGGAGAGGGAACAGAAGAAGGAGAGGGAAACCAAACCATTCCCCATAAAACACTTAAATTTGTCTGCCTGGTGATCCTCAAGTCTATACTACGATGACCAGTTCGATAGAACAAGCATCCTTAGCACATTTTGCGTCTTAGGGTTCTGTAGTGTCTCTGAGGCATGGCTATGGGTGTCGTTAGACTGTCTGATGTCCAGTCATGATTAAGATGACACGAGCAGTACATTCAAAAGGTACAGATGGTCAGGGAAAATGGAAATGGTTGTTGATAGTAGAAAATATTCAAACCAAGACACAGTGGTTTGGCTATTGTGCACATGGCTGTAGGGGAGTGTGTGAGGCCAATATTTGCCGAATGATAATGTCCATGAACAGCTCTGATGAACAGCAACTAAAAGCTGAACCTGCCAAAAATCTGAGGGCGGGGGCAGCTTCATTGTCTCCTGAAGGTGTGCTACCTCTCACCTGCACAGAAGGCTTCCATGATGACGTTCTCTGAAAACAGTCAGGGACAGAAAAAGACAATCGGCCGGAAGGATTTGTCGGCAAGATGCCTTAATGTCGCAGACCACAGTCTAAAATGGGAAGCCCTCTTTTGAACAAAGAAGAACAGGTTAGGAGAAAACCCAGGGTGCCATTATTGAAGTCCCAAGTCAGTGCTGGTCGCGTCTGTCCTGTAGCTCCCCCTCCTGCCCCACCAGGGTATTGCCTCCAGCTCCAACCTGTTCTCCGGCCGTCTGCCACCAGAACCCAGCCTGACAGAGCATCCCATCCGGATCACACCCAGCCTCTGCTTTTCTCATTTCATGTACTTTGTGGACTGCTTGTCAGGTGGGCTCTGTGCGGTTTCCTCAGCTAATCCTGGAAACATGTAAAAGTCATGCCGATTATAATTTAAGAAAAGGAAATAAAGTCAATTGACCATTGAGTGTTCTTTCCCCTTATCCCCAGTACCTGGTAAGAACATACAAGTGTAATGGTTGTGAACTCAAAGGATTTCTGTTTCACTGCATTTTATCTTTGCTGGTAATGAAGTTAGTGGTTTCAGCTGTAGCTCGCTCGCTCTCTCTCTCTCTCTCTCTCTCTCTCTCTCTCTCTCTCTCTCTCTCTCTCTCAAGACCACTTCCATGAAAGATAAATAGTAATTACACTGTTTTAGCACTACTGTCTGTCTTCCTTCATTCCTTCCCAACCCTTAATAAAAAAGGGAAAGAATTAGAGAAATAGAAACCCATTTCTATATTTTTTACTTGACAAAGTGTCAATATAAAGAACACCGTAGAGCTGGGTTTTATAAGTATAATCATTTCCTGATTAGCTATTGCTAATAACATAGCAGAGTTTACATCTTATATGCTAGTGTTTTTCACAGTTGGTGACATAGGCCCTTCCCACACCCACACCTGTCTCTTGTCTGGGTAGCAGAATAAGGTTAAGTTGTTTGAATCTTTTTGTTCTTAGATTTTAGTGGACAGTTGTATCATCAGGATTGGCTTGAAAAACCTCTGCTTTTATCTCAACTCTCCCATCCCGTTGTTATCTACATGTCACTATTTATTCCTAAGCATATTTATCTCCATTTTGTTAATTGCAATTTAAAATTCCATTTCAAAAGATGTACGCTTAGACCATAGTCATTTTGAAGGTGAGCGGTTATTTCTTAGGGTTGTCACTCTTCCCAGAAATCAAACCCTCCCTGTCACATATAAATAGATTGCTTGATACACATGCACTATCTTGCCAGTGTCGTGCACTCTCTTCTTTAATGTGACTGACATTGCACATAATAAAATGCTCACTTCCATATACGTCTGTTGCATTCTGCCTAATTCTGGGCTTGGTTTAATAGGAGTCATGAATATTTCCTCCAACTAGACATGAATTTGAATATATATGTAAGACACAGTTTATGCTCCTACTAAAACACAAGCTTCAACCTCGTTTTTTACTGCTTCCCCTGTTGGTGATGAATTAAGTCGTCTCAAGGAAAGAACTGAAAGCAACCGGGAGCAGAACTCTTATCTTCATCCGCACACAGGTAGAGTCTGGGTGGGTGGAATTCCGACCTTGTACTGAACCTCCAGCTTACATCCGGGATTTCTTCTAGGCTAGAAAGCCAAATAGTTTCTAATACCCTCCAATTATGTTTTATTTGTTCTATACTCCTTTTTGTCATGGATATGGACAATTCCATTAGCCTTCCTTCTTTTTTCAATTTGTATTTTAAATATCTTCAAATTGAATCAATGAAAGAAAAGAACAAGTCATTAGTGTGCTACATATGTGAGTATACATATGAAGGTACATATATACACACCCCATCACATGTATACAGGCACATGTGTGTGTCTATATGTAACTCACATATATAGACATATATATATATATTAAAATATATATATATATGTATATATATATATATATAAAATTTTATAAATTCAAGTCCTAATAACTTAAGTACATTTTCCTCCTGGTTTGAAATCAGCCCAAAATCTTTTGGTAATTTACTTGACCCACTCAAATACAACAAAGGTTAACAAGCCATGTACCTTTTCTCTGTTACCTTCCACTGCCTCTTTAATGTGTACCACTGTATAACAATGGTAGTCGTGGATCCACATGACTGACTTCTATGCAACTTATCCTTTCATGTCTTCTATTTCAGGACTGCAGTGGTTCCCCAAGGCCAAGTTTAAAATGAGAACCCGCAGGTCAGCTTGCATATGACACTGTGATAGTCTTACATAGGAATCTAAATAGAAACATACCCAGGAAACACCCCTTGATATGCTACTGACTTTCTGTTCTATGGGTTTAAAAATCTTACCGAGCAAACCATGTTCCTCATGAACTTTGTGATGTCTATTAAATATACCTCCACAAATAAAGAGAGATTTAAAATGGCTCTATCCACCATACTCTAAGATTGTAATGGATTTGTGTGTATGTGTGTGTGTCAATAAATCTGATACATGTGTGTGAGTGTGTGTATATATCTGTTCTGTTTTCGGGCAACCTTTTTCTCCCTAAAGATATTTCTGTGGCATATTTATTTCAGGTGACTATATGAAGTATTTTATTTCCTTTTTCATCTTTGAAACAACATTTTGCAAGAAATAGAGTCCATGTTGTTTCCATGACAGGCAGCTTATTCCCAATGGGTGGACACAATGGATAAAATGAACTACTGGCCAAAACAGATTAGATGCCAAACTCAGTTAGTCCTTACCTAATTCTATAAAAGTATGTCAGTGCGGGGCTGGCTTGACCTAGGGAAGAAAACATAGCTCAGAACAATATCCGAGCTGATTACTTATTCAAGCTGATTATGCTGTGGCCATGCTCCGTTGAAATAAAAATACAGTCACATAAACTTAGTCGGTCTCTTTGGCCAGCCTTCCTAGAGTGACTGCATCAAAGGGTATTTTATTCGATGCCACCAGCAACACAGAGCAGATTAATTACAAGACAGAAAAGTGAAGCAAAAATACATCCTCATTGCACACAATTCTGTCAGAGTTGTGCATTGTTCTCTGTGAGTGCTTCTGATAGACTTGAAGGATTTCAGGATACAGTTTTTCCGAAAATCTTGGGGTCATCTATAGCTATTAGCTTAAGACCATGGTATTTTTTTAAGATAATTATTTATGACCCCCAAGTACCAGGAGACTGAGCAGAACTAACACATCAAATATTTGGGGGGGTGGGGGGAATATAAAACATATCCAGCAGTCTGGGCAGCTAAGTCCTCGTGCAAGAAGCCATGAAACACGCCGGCTGAAATCGCTGATGTGCAGGGAGACACTGTAACCCTCCTATTAGATGCTCCAAAGCGGAGGAGAGAGGCACTTAGAATTGGAAACTGTGCTTCTAAAAGCGAGGCTGGGTCAAGTATCCTCTGAGCACTAACGTGAGAACGGAGTGTAATACAGCGCTTGGTTTCTGGCAAGCTCGTCGTCTCAGGTAAAGCCTATGGCTCCCCAAGGGCCTTCACAGATCCTGTGAACTCACTTTCCTGCTCTCACCAGAGCCTCCAGGAACTGCAACGGGGCTTGCAAATGTGAGGCCCCTGGCAGGACTGTCTGCTTCCGAAGCACGTGGAGAAAGCGGAACACTATTAATAATACTAATAGAGAGATTATCTGCGGCTCTGATTCTTTTTTTCTCTCTCCCCTTGGAAAATAAAACTGGGAGTTTGTTTTAACATCATGCCCCTTTTTCATAAAGGTTGCAAGAAGCAATTGAGCCTTTCTGCAAAAAGTCTTCCTTTTCAAGTTTTCCGCTTAATTAAAATACATTTCCTCGGTTAAACGTGAACTCTCCACCGGCATATTTTAAAGGTATAAAACACAATAGTAACACAATTAGCAGGAATCCTTTGTCAGAAGAAGAGCACATTTGTTAGACTGTTGGACACTGGGACAATTATATATTGTTAAAGTGCCCATTAAAGAGGCAACACTGTCTCAGATCTTCCTTATTACGGTTCTCTTCTGCAAAGATGATATAAAGGCTGTGACGTAGCCAATTAGATAGAATTAATGTACATGCTTCTGTAGAAATAAAAAGGGTAAGCAAAATAGTTAAAGACCATTCATTCAGGAATGGAAACAAATAACACTGCGGGGATTAAATATGCTGTAGCTTTGATAGGCCCATATGTACTGTTACTAAGCTGATAGGTGGGGTTCCATAGTATCACAAGGAAAAAAAAGATATTCAAAATAAAGACCCTTTAAAAAGTGAGTTCCCAAAGCTCTCCATCCCCATTTTCAATGAAATCTCCCAAAAGGGAAATATTTTCATGAAACATGGCTTGATGCCCACTACCTGCTTCAAGGATTTCCACGTCTTTGGCAGGGCAACGTCCCCGAGGACTTACAAGAAAGCTCACCTGCCCTACCGCACAAGAGTCATTTCCATGCTCTTTCTCCCATTTTCAAGCAAAAAGTTAAACCAATCATTTTAGAAGACAAAAGCAGGAAGGTCACATTGTTTTCCTTTCTCCGGAACGGTATGAACACTGGCGTTTGTCTTCACACACTGGTGTCCAGCCTGCTTTCCCCTTTTGTCACGGAACTCAGCCAGCTATAAAGTGAGCTCATCCTTAAAAACCGAGCCTCCCTGGGTCAGATGCTCAGCCCGGCTCTGAACCACCCCATACAACTTGTCATGCTCTGACAGCTAATATTTAAAAGAGAGCACACACGTATTTTGAGGTTTGATAACTGCTATCAATCTCAGTAATGGGTACCCAATCCCAAATTGTGACAGATATCTAGTGGATGGAGCGTCTACCAGGAGCAGCTAATGCTGAAGCAAATGAATCAGAGAGGCAGCTCCTACACACCTATAATTAAAAATAAAGCAAATAAATGCCACACAAATAATGGGGCCTGAGAAATCGAGGCCACGGCAGCAAAATGCATCAAAGCCAGAAACGTATAGACACCGGTTTCTAATTTAGTTCCTCCTTCCTTTGATGCTTCTTTAGTAAAAGATGGTGGGATTTTTTTGTTTTTTCTTCAAGGTTTTTTTTTTTTAATGATTAAAATTTCAGGATTTCCCATTCCATGTGTCCCTGCACCTTGTTTTCACACAAGCTGCCAGCAGAAATAGAGTGGGCCCTGGAATTGCGTGGGCTTTGAGGCTTAGAAAAGGCTCTCTTTTAACAAAGTAAATCAAGGTACCGTGACCTCCAGGAGCCGAATTGCAGAACACAGCATAATGGGTAATGCTATGTAAATTGCCAGGCAGGCAAGTGGGTGGTTATTACAGCAAGACCGAATGCTGGTAGCTAATGACCTCGCCATTTGATTTCTGGGTGCATTTTATTTTCCTTTTTTCCCCTGATTGGAAAATATATCTGTCTGAGACAGGGGCTCTGGCACACTGATGAGCCTGAATAAAAAATGGGGGTCAGGACCATCGGACCTTAAATCAACCAAATCTGAACACAGGAGCTAAGTCGCTTCCAAATCACTCTAATGGTGTTGAGATTATATATATATATATATAAAATATCAGCACAATATGAAATTCTCATGTTCAATTTAACAATACGCTGCCTTATAAAATCATCCCCCTAAAGGACACGTGATGCATAAATAGTTGGCTTTGACTCTGAGTTATTTACAGTCAGAAAAGGGGTGTATAGGCAGAAACACGTCTGGTCTGGCCTTAGGGCGCCCACCCTATATTTGGGAGCAAATTATTTGGGGATAGAAAGGACTGTGCTGTGTAATCTTAACAGCCACTGGTTCTCGGAAGCTCCGTCACCGAATATGGTGGCATTGTTTTTTTAGGGTAGCAGTGAGTTTCGAGTGCACCACAGGTGCGTTGTGGTTGAGGTGAGGATAAAATGAAATTGTTTCACTATGAAGTTTTCCCCTAACTCTCATTTGGATTTTAAAAATAAATCATACCAAGACCATCAAACCGTTCATCACTCCTCCCAAGCCTTAGCAGGAACGCTTGGTCCGGCTTCGTCATTCAGAGCAAATCAAGTCCTAGCTGCCGTTGTGTTGCTGCTGGAAGACTCGCTAAAGCTTCGTCCAGAACCACATGCCTGAGACAAGTCCAAGGTCTCTTAAATGAGGAGCCGTTTAGAATGTTTAGAACTGAGCAATACAAATGAGCATGAAGCAATTTTTACTATACGGAAATCCTACGGGGGTTCAAAATGGCTTGAAATGACTGTTTCTCCTGGAAGTGAGATGATTTCTTAAATTCTCAGATGACTTAGGTCGCACTGGACCAACCACCTCTCTAAAAAGGATACCGGAATCTGTGTTCACTCAAAAGTCTGTGTTTCTGCTACATGACTACTTCTTCAGAAATTGCTGTCACAGAGGCCACATATGTATAATTTCATATATATGCACACACACATATGTATGTGTATACACACATATAGCTTCTATTTTAAGTATTTGGACTTTTATTTTATCACAAGCTATTCAAATAGCTTTTGAGTTCCACAAAACATCTCTTAATGTTTTCTTCTTGTTAAATTGCCATTACAACTAAATGTTACTTTGTGGTTTGGTGTTTTTTTTTTTCATAGTTGTGTAATCCATGGGTATGATTTTATAGAGGGAAGGAATGTTCTTTTCCTAGACTGACTTCTATACCTCATGTACACTCACGTGGAATTATTTTACATCCCATTACTGCTTTGGTTCAAGACAAAATAAATGAAACAATGAACAGGCTCCCGGTATTTCCCCTGGGGTCAGGGCACTTGCTTTTTATTGTCCCCTCTTTCTGTATAATATGGCCATAAGCATCCTTTGAAACTCAGGGCAGACTGTCTGTCGCTGCCCTCCTTTAATTCCAGAACACAGCGTATGCAGGAGGAGTGTTGGACGTGAAGCCTTTTTCATTTAACATGTTTGCATGTGAAATTGGCGTGGGTAGATTTTAAACACTTTGGTGACCACTGTCCATGTGCCTTTTCCTGTTACACAGAGTCTCCCTGCACACATTCCTAGAGAAACTGTAACAAAGGAGCCACAAGGCCGGGAGAGAGGAAAGGGCTGAGAGAGAGAGAGAACAATTCTGCGTGATTTTCCTCTGCAGTCATTTTATCAGAGACAAGGAATATTCCACAGTGGTGCCCAGATGAAGGCTGCGTGCCTTCCCCAGCCCTGCATTGTGGAAGAAAATGAAAAACCTAATAGCATTTTGATGTATTCTAGTTAGGTTTTCCATTAAGAGAAAAAGGTGATATGTTCACACCATTTGTCAGGAAAAGAAGAAATGAAGAAAATGGTGACAATTTCATTACACATTGGTTATGGGGTGATGTGCACTTACCTATTACAAGATAAAAAAAGGGGGAAAAAAACTATTCCAGATATTATTAGTTGAAAACATTATTGGTTATAGTTACTTGAACATGTGCTACCACGATAGAGTTGCTGTAACTGCGTAAGCTGAGATTTTTAAGGAGATATTTTATATCCTTTACAACCTTGCTCAAAAATTTGTATCGTTTTGAATGGCATGGTGCCATATCCACTCACGTGCTGCTGGACATTTCTCTGATAAATCTGGCCCTGAAAAGAGGATGTACAGATACCATGAAAATGCTTCTAAGTATATCATTCTTTCTTGACCTACGCGTTTATTCAGAAGATCTTTTTCCCATTTCTCTTTTGTCTTCCCTTTTATTCTTGACTCTAGGACTCCTGGATTTTCCTGCTGAGAATATTTCCCTAGAGAACACTTGCTGTTCATTTAAAATCAAAGTTAAAAAACTGAACATTTTTCCCAGGGTGCCAGAGGGACAAGGCCTAGATCCAATATGTGCAACTAGAATATGAAGGTGACACACGCAACTTATATTCCCTTTACTCATCAGTGTTCACTGTCACATTAGGGCTTGTCCTCATAATGCCTATTTGTTGCATGTATGCTAAGGCATATTTGCTACAACACTATTTGATTCTGTAGTTTGGGGCAAGAAAATGTATGAAAACTGTATTTGGCATGTACTTTACAAGGAGCATGAAAAGCTGAATCAACATAAGAACCTTTCATCTGTTAGTCCAACGACTAGTTTACTTTTTTTAATGATTAAATGATGAGTTTATTAAGTGCTTGTTACCTGAAGACGGCCATGAACGTTAGCCACGTTCCACAGAAACACAAGCTGACGAATTTTGCCGCATGCGCGTGAGGCAGGAGCTCTGACCAGCTGAGAGAGCCAGGGTGGTCGACCCGATGACCATCACCCAGAAGCTGACAGGTGAGTCAGAACCAAAGGATGTGCAAAGAGGACTCGGGGAATGAGGTGACCATGAACTCATTTGCCCACCAGTGAGGACTGCCACACTCACCGGCATTGTCTTCTTTCTGCTCCATAGCATTTAAGCAGCTAATGATGTTAGCACATTTACCTTTTAGTTGGTACTCAATTCTATGGACCATTATCAGACTTGCAGAGTTCTAATGGACAGGGGAGCTTGGAAAGCCATTTAGCTCACCCACAGGGTTTCGGCAGGTTTTAGGTGCCTCTCTCAGGAACCCAGTAGAGACCTAAAGAGGTACCTACAAAATAAACCATCAGTCGTGCTTTCTAACTAACGGTCATAATTTCAAGTACGTTTCAAAAGTGTTATATTGGTTTGGCCATTTGTTTTCCAAAACTGTGATAGGAACGTTACTCAGCACATATATAAATTAAATCACTTGCTCAACACCATAATGACAGTAAATGTTGACACACAACTTGTTTTCAAATCAGTCTACTAGATTTTTTTTATCTTAGCCAGTACATTTTATTTCCTCACACAATACAATCTACATACCAATTTGTAAAAACATTGGAAAACTTAGAAAAGTTGCTTTTTTCCTTATATGCAATTATAGTGAAGCATCCAAGGGAAAACTTATTTAAATATTTTTAATATGTATTCATTTAATGCCTATAACTTTCTCTCTCTCTCTCTCTCTCTCTCTCTCTCTCTCTCTCTCTCTCTCTCTCTCTCTCTTTCTACAGATGAGTTTGAATGTGGATCAAGTGGAGCAATTAGGAGGGAAAAAAGTGAACAAATTGGGCAAATAAAAAAGGTTGACACAAAGAAGGTAAAAGACAAGATATTTCTCACAAATTAGCATCATTGATACTGTGCAAGACACAACCTGTCATAATTTGTTACCTAATTTAAGGATTTTCACGTGATCTTTTGCTGAAAGCCTTCAGTTAAAGGAATAAAACAAGGCTGCACAGTCCAAACCAAACGCCACCCTGGTGACAACCCCTCCAGTGGCCTCTCTTGTTTTCTCAGCTGCATCTTCAGATCTCTGATTCTTTTAAAAGTTGGTCTATGAGAGTCTCAAAGCTAATCTGAACATCTACTTAGTTTATAACATTTTTAGTTGAATTTGCTATGATACAATTCTGCACTTGAAGGCTGAGCTTTGGAAATAATTTTAAAAGCTAGTGCTATTGAGAAATGCCTGCTCATGAAGAGTTGTCTTGAAGCAAATAAAGCAATAGCAAACGCTAACGCAAGAGGTTTCCTCTAATTTGTTGGTGTTCTTTTTTAAACATCAATTTATCATTGTTCTGTTCTCAAGTAGAGACAGAAGAGAAAGGAAAGAGGTGATAGGAGATGGAAGAAAGGAGACAGAGAAAGAGAGAGAGACAGAGAAAGAAGAAGAAAGAGAGAAATGACACATTTTAGGAAACTCTTAATCCCTTCCATGAAGAAGAAATAAACAACCAGTTCAAATAAACTAACTTCACTTTGGAGAATAAAATGAGGCCCACACATGGCTGGTGACATCACAGAACATATGCTATGGCAAGTGTTGAGCTTCCAGAGCCAAGAGAGGACTGAAACTTTCTTTTTCTCCACAGTATCCTGTCTGGTGTCAGGCAGACAAGAGCATTTCACACGCACTGGTAAGGCCACCTGTGATGGTCATCGATTACAAACACTAGTATTTGTGGAGCCCTCTGCAGCGTATGCATGGTTTTTCTTAAACATCATCTCTTTTCTCTCACTAGAAAAAAGTCAATATTCCTCTCAAATTGCAGATGACTCTGTTGAGTGTCAAAGAATTTATGGGAGCTCAAGTTCAAACATCAGTTTTTTCCTACCCCTATCACACTTCTGACCACCTGTCACCCTGGACTGCATTCTAGAAAGTTGTACATCTTGTTGCTACTACCAATGAGAGGTAGTCTATGGAAAATTATCTTCGACGAAACAGTCCTTATTCAAACAGAATATTCCAAATTCTCAGTATAGGAAATCTTTTGGAGAATTATGGGAACTAATACATGTAAAATATTTATAGGACAGAGAGCTCAAGTGGGTGTATTTCTATCTTGTGACAAATTTGGTTCTTCCCCACCATGTGTGAGCATCATGATTTTACAATGTCATTGTCTTTTGAGATCCAGTGGATATTTTCCTTTAGCAATATTTGAAGGGGTTATTTAACTTCAGATTTTTAAAGAAGACAACAACACAGAGTAATTGAAAATGCTTCATCTAAAGAGCGTCATATGGAATGTTCTCGTTTAAGTTAAACACAATAAAGTGATAAGCAGCACTAAGTAATAGACCATCTTGATCTGTGGCTCCTTCTTACTTTATAAGTCAAGACAACTGTTGCTAATGGGGACACAGGAGATACCTGTGCACAGTCCTGTTTAAATTCTTTTTTCATTTTAATTTCTCTGGATCATAATCAGTAAAAAGTCTTGTAAAGTCATAGAGGAGAAGCAGTAGTTACAGCAGATGTTTCCAGAAACTACTTATTCCTCATTTTCACACAACTCTGGGTGATGAGAGGCAGATACATTGTCCTGGAGTAATTCTACAGAGCACAAGAGAACTGGGAGAGAGTTATATATATAATTTTCAATGTAAATACACACACACAGATGGGTACATATAGCTCTTCAGTTTGTTCACTTATCTGTATAACACGTTACTTTGGGCATGTGGGGATTGCTCAGTGGTTGAACGCTTGCCTTCCAATCACAAAGTCTGGGGTTTGGTTCCCAGAGCTGGTCCGTGCAAACCCATATGCTGAACTGCGGCACAACTGCTAACTGTTGAGATGGTGGTGAAGGTTCTCACTTCCCATGTGGGAGGCCCCTGGTTTGGTTCCTGCCCCATGTGGCCCCACACCCACCTGTGTGGAACAAAACTATGTCACAACTGATGATGTACAACTATGGAGACTGCTCTGGGCCCTTCCCCTTTTCTCTCTCACTCTTCCTTTTGCACATGCATGCATTCTCTCTCTCTAAATAAAAGAACAGTGTTTATTATATTCCGTTTAAGGAAACCAGCAAACTGAATTGTCTATCAAGTCTTTTAAAAAAATACTATTAAGGAAATGCTGGGATAGCTCAAAAGTTTGAGCAGTTCCCTTGCAACTGTCAGGTCCAGGGATGGAATCTCTGCCCCAGCCCGTGCAAACCCACATGCTGAACTATGGCACAACTGGTAAGCACCAGAAATGCAGCAAAGGTTCTCGCCTCCCATGCAGAAGGTCCCCAGTTCGGTCCCTGCCCCACATGGCCTCATATTCACCTGTGTGGAATGAAACTATGTCACAACTAATGATGTACAACTATGGAGACTGCTCTGGGCTCGCTCACTCACTCTCTTTCAATAAAATAAATCTTTAAAAAAAATAAAACAAAAAATATATAATCTTATCAAGCGAAGCAGGAAGTAACAATTTTAAACACACGAGTCTGTCAGCAGTGAGCTGAAGATAGGTGAGCTTCTTCCACACCAGCTGGGAGGCCGTGGGCTGGAAAGAGAAAAGGAGAAGCCTCAACCAGAACCGATGCGCCTCTGTTGCACGCGGAGGTCTTTACGTCTATAGAAATGGCAGGTTCGAAGAAGATACCAATGGGAATGGTCAAGAGGGCTCAGAAGCCGAAAACATGATTTTCCCTCTTTCCCGAAGCTAGTCCTGTCCACCTTGGCCCGGGATTGGAGACCCCGAGGATACGAGAATACCACAGGTGTTCCGTATGGATGGTCCCAACATGGGGGTGGCCGCCCCCAGGGCTCTTGCTTGGGCAAGTGTGTCGGGGGAGGGGGGATCAGAAGGAGAGAAAGAACAGAGCCACCCACACATGTTGACCGAAAGGAGGTCTTGAGAACACCCAGAAGCAACGAAGCAAATACTTTGTTTGAGACCGTCGACCTGTGAGTTACATTTAAATTTTGCTTTCCTTTCATCCCCATGAACTTCTTTGGGATGACTCGCACCTCAGTTCAACCTTCAGGTTTGCTCAGAACGTAATCGCCAATCTGCCCCGCTGATGAGATGATAAACTCCATGCGTCAAGACTGTGACGAGTTTACTTCAAAGACACATTGGATCATGGTATGCAAATAAACAACCATTATAAATCTTAATACCCAAGTCGACACCGTCCAAGGGCTTGTGAAACTCCATTTAGCTGTTAGTGTGATTTATTATTTATATTTCCAAATATGTATATGTTTCTGAAAGTTCTGTTTACTGTTCACTCAGTGAAACATACTTGTAAGTGAGTGAACTGCTGATCTAAGCCATTGACCCACACAGTTGTCTCAGACTTTCTGGTCATTATTAACTGGGAGGAAATCTGGCCAGTTTCTGCCGACTTGAGTCAAACATTTCAGTCCTGCATACAAAGATGTACTATTAGATTCAGCTTCTTGCTTGGAGAAGTTTCTGCATGGACTAAGATAATACAAAGCTCCTCTGTGTGGTGAGTGGCCTGGTATGTCATTCAGACACCCAAGGGACTCAAACACCAGTGGTCACTATATTCCGTGTGAACTGATTTTGGGGTGGGTGGGGGACAGATGTTCCTCGCAGCTTCATGTTTTAGAGATTCCCATATTTTATCCTGAGTTTTACCCGTGATTGAATCGTCTCTTCCTTAGTTCTTCCCCCACCCCACCCCCCACACACAAGCCATTTGGATTTAGATCAATCTTTCTTCCAAAAATTCTTAAGTCAAAGGTAACAACAGGAGACACTATTTTTGTTTTTAATTAGAAAGAACGTTTAATTTGCTCTTTCAGGTCTCTCTGTTGTCATTCTCATAGAAATGAAGTTTTTCAGATTAGCCATTACTCTTGATCCTTGAACAAGGCAGGGTTAGAAGTGCTAACTCCTTGTAGCCAAAAGTCCATGGGTAACTTTAGGCTCTGCTCTCTGCTCTCAGCATCCCAGATTCAAACAACCTGGCATTGAAAACAGTGTTTTTCTCTTTGTGATTGGCTATCCACCACTGGAAACAAGACTTTGAGAATGCAAAAATACTGTTTTGGATTCAAGGTTGGTTGAATCTGTGGATATGAAGGGCTGATTGAATATATTGAAAAAGAAAATCTGCATCTAGGTGGACCCCGCAGTTCAAACCTGTGTTGTTCAAGGTTCAATTGCATGATGTGTCTGTTTCATATTAATGCTAAGAGTTGGGAGTGAGGCTTCCATTGTCCTGAAGACACCAGCTCTGGAAATCAACCAGCAATCAGAGCTGTGATAACTACACATGTAAGATAAGAACTAGGAGATCACTTCTAATTCAGTCTCCGTGGGATTCCTTTAGAAAGGGTCAGCTGTACTGAATATTCATAGCTCTGGGGCAGTTTCAAACAATAGAACTGAGACTCCAAAGGGCTGATCTCATTTTCGTTCAGCTTCAAATTCTGAGACAGAGGGTTAGAAGCTTTCCTTGACTATCTATTAAATTACAATACTAACAGAAAAGATGATGATGTAAGTGTAATATAAAACAATGAAGCTGAAAATAGAGATAGCTTAGTAGCGCATTGGCACACATCACACCAGGTAATTAAAAGTCCAGAGATACTAAAGCATATGGCAATGGTGCTTAGGCTGCAGTTGGCTTAATTACACGTGAGCTGCAGCATCACAGAGCCGTCACCGGATGCACTTTTCATCTGTTCTCCGAACTTTTAGTATTTGCTTTAAGGTTAAATTTTTAATTAATGTAATAGATACATTATTCTATATGAACACTGGAAAAGGTCTTTGTCTTAGCATAACAAAACATAATTTGTGGCGAAGCATTAGGTAGCCATATTGGATTGTCACTGTTGTCAGACTGGCAAGATTTCTGTGACATTTGTTATTCCCCGAGGAGCTAAAATGTCTCAGGAGGAGATGCCAGGAAACACTGTGTGACAATATCATTCTTTAGATTGTACGAGGCATAAAGTCTTATATTTTAGATGTGGAAATCTTTCCATCCAAAGAAATGGAAGAGTGCACGAGAGAAAGGCATGAATGTACCATGTCATTAATGCAAATATTTCTGCACAGAAGACATAATTAAAAGAATTTCAGGCCAGACATTTTCAGCCTACAGATTCCTAGATGCATGTATTCTGAGCAATCAGCTTTGGGAGGTAACTAAAATGATGTGAATGAGAACTTTCTATCTCTGAATTTGTATCACATTAATGTTACTTCTCAGTACTTATTTTTTGTCTGTCACTGTGTACTTTCAGTCCATGTCACCGTTTCTCTCTTCTTAAAAAGTTTTCTAGACTGGAGACCAGA
Organism: Craseonycteris thonglongyai; assembly: GCA_004027555.1. Classification (NCBI taxonomy): domain Eukaryota; kingdom Metazoa; phylum Chordata; class Mammalia; order Chiroptera; family Craseonycteridae; genus Craseonycteris; species Craseonycteris thonglongyai. Next base: position 1,395 of record PVKE010001155.1, on the reverse strand, counting down.
ATGCAATCTTATGGTTGCTGATACTGTGCGAAGTTCTTCACGGAGTGAGAAGGTTTACGCACACCCACCAGTGGGACCTTCTGGGGAAAATGGAGCTTGACAGTGTTGCCAGGCAACCCAGAAAGAGCTCCCAAAGTTGATTTCCAGAGGATATATTGTTCTCCCTGCACTCCATTCATTTTCCTGGTCTTAAGTATTTATTTCACAAATGGACTCTCCTTGTGACCTCTCTGAATTCTAAATTAAAAGGCATCTGCTTTAATTTAGTAGCACATTTATTTCATAGTATTTCTCATGGAACTCGTGGGTCCCTGTGGTCAGAGACCATTTCTAATTGCTTTATACCTGTCTTTCCAGTGACAAGCCCATCTTGTTACTGAGATGTTCATTTTAGATGCTCAAAATATTTTCTTACGTACTAACGGACTAAGTGAATGGATTACTAAATAAATAAAATGGGCCCCATGTTTCCTCCACTTAACAAAATTGTAACAATCCTTCAAATCTTACCTAAAGTTCTCTCTTTCCACTTTGATCCCAAACTAATTAATCAATTAAAAATACCTTGCCACAGTAGGAAAGGTACTGGGTAAATACACTATACTCATTTATCTCACTTATATTTTTGGATTAGTCATTTATTGCTTTATGTTATCAATTTCTTCTTATATAAAGTTTATATCTGTACTTCATATAACCAATAAATACATGTAGGTGCTTCCCTTTCATTGGACCATCCTGAGACAATCATTGCCACGAGGGGAGTACCATAGACTAGTAAATGTATTAACATAAGAGTTAGAGCAATACAAAAATCAAAAAATTTAATGATTTATGCATATTTGCCATGCCCTTAACTGAATGACATAAATTTGAGTGCTATTAGTATGACATTTATGGCTCTTTGGTTTCACTAATCTACCTCAAATCCAGTATTACCAAGTTTATCTATAATGCCCTCTATTCAGTTATGAAATAGAAATCTTCCACCTGCTTCCCACCCCATTCAACTATTCTGTTGAGCATGATAATGAAGTGTAAGTCAAGGGTAATGTGACGGTGGCCAATTGGCTTTAGATTTGCGGTATATTATCTTTGTAAAAATAAGCTGCAAATGTCACTGGTGAGTGTCTTTTCGAAATGGCATTTTACCAGAGACATCCTTACAAGGTCACTTTAAAGCCCTCATTCTATGCTGTTTGATGGAAATTAAAATGGTCATAATGGAGTTAAAAACCTTAAAATCATGCCCCTACGTTTTTTCAATTGTGTTTTAACAATAGTCACTTTTAAAGTTTTGTCATGTTTTGACAGAGTCAGGCTGCATTTATCAGGAGCATTGTTTCTTAGCAACATTTCAAAACTTCTAGCAGCTGGACCATTCTTAAAAATAGA